>JAKTWD010000895.1:0-14567 GCA_030581935.1 Metschnikowia corniflorae
ACCAAAATGCGCACTGGGTTGTTCATGAACTTGGTGGTCACCTCCAACACGTCCTGGGGCATGGTGGCGGACAAAAGCACCACCTGCGTGGTCTCGGGCAACAACTTGAAGATGTTGTAGATCTGCTCCTTGAACCCAGACGACAACATCTCGTCGGCCTCGTCCAAGATAAACATCTTGATCTTGTGGGTCTTGAAGTAACGTCTGTCGATCATGTCAAACACTCTGCCGGGGGTACCCACGACGATCTGCACGCCCAGGCGGAACGCCTCGATGTCCTCGGCCATTGGCGTTCCTCCGATGGACGCGTGCACGGAAACGTTCAAGTACAAACCGATCTGCGAGATCACGTTCTGGATCTGCAACGCCAACTCTCTGGTAGGCGCCAAGATCAACGCCTGTGTGGCCTTCTCGTTCTCGTCAATGTTCTGCAAAGCCGAAATGGCAAAAGTGGCGGTTTTTCCGGTACCGGACTGGGCCTGCGCCAACACATCCCTCTTCTCGGTGATGGGCAAAATGGCTCTTTGTTGGATGGCGGAGGGCGCCTCGTAACCGTAACCGAAAATACCACGCACGATCGCGGGCTTCAAGTTGAGGTCGTCGAACGAGTACACGACATTGTCGTAGTTAGTTTCGATCGAGTTAGCGTCGACTTCGGTGATTCCGTTGGACATTTTGCGTATTGGATACTGATATGTCTGGTAGGGGGTTCAGTATGATGGCTTTTGGAGGTTTTTTCGCTGGTGCACTGGGCTCACTGATGCCGCAAAATTTGCGTGCCGGGTAACCCCTCCACTGGAACTGGTGCTGCGAGAGATGGCTTTTATTACCGAGCAATTGTTGCTATTGAAGTGGAGGGGAGCACTTGCTCGGAAGTGGTAATTTCTTCCGAAAATAGCGTCTACAGTAAGATAAATTTTTTGAATTAAAGGCACGGAGAGTGTAAGTCTGGCTATTTCCGTTGAAACACTCCTCTGTGATCGATTATGTCTTTGCTGTCAAATGGCAGTGGTGATAGTTTAATACGCGCAAAATATTTATTTATGAGAAATATTTATTTATGAGAAATAATGTGTCATGATTATTATGAAAATGGTCATGATATCGTCGCGATTACTTATTGTATTTAGATCAAATACTTAAAACTCATTTCTTGAGATGAAAAAGGATGCAAATACGCGTCGTGCCGCAAATCCCTCGACCAAAACGCGTTTGTTCATATATAAAAGGCTCTGATTTTCTTCTTTTTTTTTTTAAAGAATCAATTGTTCCTTTATTAGCTGGTGATGAGTGAGCAGACAAGATTCTGCATGGATTTTGATGATACTCCGAGCATGGCTTAGAACATGTATGGGTGAGGAAGAAGACTGGTTTGGACAATTGAAGTGATAGAGTTATAATGCACAGTTGGAAATGTTTATTTTGACCGTAAGCAACATCACCATTCAGCGGTTAACAACAACTCGAAATATTTCAGGTTATCGAGCTCTTCCATTTTTGTTAATTCGAAGTTTTTACATGAATGCTAATGAAATTTGGAGCATGGCTTAAAACATACAAGTGCGAGAAAAGAAGACTGGTTTAGACAATAAAGGTAGTCAAGTTTTTCTCAAAATTTTTTTTCTCTGAAATTTCAAATGTATTTGTAAGCCCAAAAGGTGTCAAAATAACTTTATGAGAATCCGGTATACTCATGTTTTATTAAAATTAGATAAATATTAATTTTGGCCGTAACTAACAATACATGAGAGCAGTCTTAGCAAAATTCGGATTCGCTCATGCGATGACGAGTTTGACGATGCTGATCATAAAGGATCAGGAAGCTCGGATTTCATTAATGACTGGTGAAGAGCCGTGTGATCACTCCTCTTGATCCATTCTTCTTTGTATAGAAATGACAAGGCAACAAGATCCCGTTGTTACAGATGCAGACCACGGTCCTGGAAGCCAATCTGGTTATTTTTCAGAAAACTTGAATATCTTTGCAAGTCAAATTGAAGATGATTTCGCATCCTACGTGGCATGAAACTGCATCGAAAGAACCTCTTGAGTGGCTTGTGGAGTCGTTTTCGTGAATGTTTTAGTCGCTCTTCTCACCGTATTTTTCTGTCCGGGTATCTCTCTTCCCGGAATTTCAATCATGTAGTCCAATTCGGAGTCTCGGAATCTTGTTTTGCGATCCTAGAGAGATAATTCTCTCTTTTGATTCTGTTTTCCTTCCTGATTTCTTCCAAGGTGTAGATGTCTCTTTCATAGACGTTATCTCTACTTTCTCTTTCTTGCTTCGGAAAAAGGCGGTGAAAGTCGCCTCAACGGAAACTGAACTCGCGCTTGTCCCATCTGGATGTCCGATTGCTTTTCAACCCTAAATTTGATTGATATCAAGGCATGGCTGGATATGATTACTGGCGGTTGTACACTTCTTATAGTTTTGCTGAGATGAGGCTTGCATAGCAGCCGAACCACAGCACCCTCCAATGTGATGTTTCTTTAAAAAAAAAAAATATGAAAATTGGTTTCATGTTAGACTGACGCGAAGAGTCCAGGTTGGTGGAGATCTTTGTCAGCCCCGAGTCAGGCATTATCTTTCCACAAAAGGACACATCTTCAATTATCGAGAAATGGAGTGTCAATGGGCTCAATTTTCTTTTTTTATTCTTTTTCTCCTTTTTTTTTGAAAATAAGAAACATTTCAATGAGGGGTGCTGTGGTTCGGCTTCTGTACGGACATAGTGTCAGCAAAACTTTATATTTCCATAGAACAAGCCTCCGATGGAGTCTGGAGTTTTGGGTATGCAATCCTCATGAAGATCTCTCGCCCGAAACTCGTTTCTTCCAGTGGGCTGCCTATGTGTCATGAGCCCTCCTGAAGGCCCCAGACACTTGTCTCGCCAGGAGGGGGAAAGGTGGACACTTGTTGTTCCCGAACCTGACGCGAAAACCTTTCGTACAACCTTCGCGAACCAATTGAGGTTGCTTAGGTTGGTGTAAGTGCATCTTGGGTGAGATCTCAATTTGTCTCCACCACGGTTTTAAAACATCACAAGAGTTGTATAAATGACTTTGAATAGTTTGCCCATACTCGTTTGTCCACAGAGGAGGCACTGTTGGTCCGCCCGCTCTTTGAAGTCATGCACTGGGACATGCACCCCTGTGTTGAGTTGATGAAGAGCCCTGAGATCACTCCGCTTGACCCATATTTCATTGTATAAGCTGTCCAGAATTTTTCCATCGAGTGATATCCCGCACCTCTGGGCAAATTTTTAGAAAAGAAAGTTACCCCATAATGTTGAGTTCTTCAAATAGTAATATCGTGAGTACATCTGAATACTGGAGTCTTTTTCAATGGCAAGACAGCACACCCTCATCCTAGTTCCCAATCGCATGCCCAACCATACTCGACCAGGTATTTAGCAAAGCACGTCAATTAGATACTCATAACGGCTTGGATACGAGACTTGATTTCATTCGATTCATACTTGAATGAAGTTAGGCTAGTATGCTCAAGGCTACGGAGGCTATTTGATCGCTGTGACACGCATTTACGTCGCACCGAGAAAAGTCATGGGCCCTAAAACTCATGTGTCCTTCTGTTAAGAAAAAAAAATATAAAAAAAAGTCTTTATCTCATGGGCCTCGTGTACTTCTACCAAAAGCTGTTACTGAAAATCTGCAATTTTGTGACTAATCTCACAAAAAGTGATGGGCGACTGTGCCGCGAGGTGCTCTGATGACTTCACAAAGCTGCAAATTTCTTCCTCCACACTGAGCTCTTTTTAACCTTACTTTTTGTTGAAGGAAATAGAAGACAGGGACTCTAAGCCTTGGAATATGACAAACAATATAAGCAATACTGTCGGAAGCAAGAAACCTATTAATGTATTATCTTGTCGCCATTTGAGCACAGACCTATATAATTGATACTCCTGAAGCAACGTTATAGTGTTTGAGAAAGGCGGTCATCAGCCGCAATTGCTTCGATAGCTGCAGGTGGCCATGCCATACCTATTTCCCTACTCGGACTCAGCGTTGTTAGTTGGGGTCATAACAACTAAAGATAGACTTCAATTTTTAGCGCTAGTGTGTATTGAATGAATTATGAGATGGAATTAAATGGAATCGAATATGCCTGGTTGTCAAAGCACCACGCGGTCATTCAGGGAAGATGGGCTCTCAAAACACAATGGTTATTCTAAGGCTGTTGGGGCATGTTTTGCAAGATATCGATCAGAGTGTATTACTTCTTTGTCATCATGACTTTTCGTCTCTCCCTTGCATACCTTGAGTTATGATAAGGCATATGGGAGTTCTGCCCCTTCAATGAGTTTTGGATCTCTTGACTGTCGCTACTTGATATCGAATATCTGGTTTGGTACTTCCCATGTGTGAAGCTTTGCTAAGAAGAACATCGAAGCCAGAACGTGTTTGACATAGCAGAATATGCTGTTGTCAGAGTTAACAGTGTCTGCTACCGACTCGCTGTTAGTATCCACTAGTCCAGAGTGAAGTCAACTGACTTAAAGGAAAGGCTCCATAGCTATAGAAAGCAGCGGGAAAAGGCGAGTTTAAGCCGTTTCTCCGAGAAGTGCTTATGGCATAAACTTAAGAAGAATCGTCACAAAAATATTTTTGGCGAGCTTTTGCAGCCATCTCCGCTGTGTGAGTCAAGATCGGTTGCAATCACAAAACTCCCAGGGAAGAGTGCTCGGTAATAAAGTGTGTCAAAAGTGCTGACAGATGCATTGTCACGAGCACACTGACCATATTGATTTTGCGCTTGATAGTCTTGCGACTTAATGGAATCTTCTTGGCAAGTGTCGGTATGATTAGGTTCTTCGCGATGCAATTCGGAAGTAGTAAGCGGTACGTATGTATAATAATACGAAATTACCAGCAAAATTCAATTTTGCTTGAACTCGCTGAATTTGTGGAATAATTGAAAGCCATGGACGTGTAATTCCGTCACACCTGAAACACGCCCAAATTGACGAAATTTGTGGCAAAAGCATTTTGAGAACCCAAAAAACTCTTTTGGTCTTTACATTCAACATTTCAAATTCAGCAACAGTAAGTATGCGATTTAAGAACCGATTCCCAGATAGATCCCCCTTCACACCAGTACAATAATTCAGGCTTCCTGTCGATTCCCTTTCATGAAACGTTCAGCACTCATGACAACAATCTCGTACTGCGCCATCATTTTGACCTGCGCTGGGGCTCTTGACGAGATCGTTCGAAACGAGATTAAAACTTCATTTGAGCTCATGAACGAGGTTTGGACTGCATCTTTGGTCAGTTCCGGAAAAGATCCAGATAGCCCATCTTTCAGCAAGTTGATGCCAGAACAAAGAAACATGCGGACAAATGGACGCTTGCGGTGGTTTCCCCCGGAGATATTGCTGGAAGCATTCTAGCAGAACACATGATCATAGTGGCTGAGAGTAAATACCTGCAAACAGATTTCAGCACGCATCACAATTGTTGCAACACAGTTTCTGGGTCTATTCACTCAGGAGATACCCGAGGAAGCAGAGGCTGCAACGTCCTATGCCTCAAAAGAGGGGAATATGATGGAGGTGGTCTGTGTCGGGCTGATATGGGCAGGGCTATTCCGAGCAAAAGTTCTCGTCGGCGCAACAAGACCTGTAGAGGAGATTCGCAAGATTCACCTACTGCCATCGGAGTTCTTCGGTCAGCTAGATGATGACGGGTTGTTTCAGCTTGAATCTCGGATTAGAAACTGGAGAGTGGCACGCGGAGACATTTTGGTGCTCGTTCTGGCAGGCCTACCCGAAAACTTCGAAGATGTGATACAGCTTGCAGTTGAAGCAGCTGAATCTGATAGATAGTTGCCTGTTTGCGCGATCGTTTCGTCACTCAAAGCATACTATAATTTGGAACAGGACGGAGACAAGCTTCTTGCTGCAGCGAGGATCACATAAAACCAGAATTTGTCAAAACTTGTTGCGAGTCGAATTTGGACTGAATAAAGAAGGAAAATTCGCAAATAACATAGGACATTGCCATGAGACTGCGCCATCTTTTATGTTACTGTACCCACTCTTTGAAATTCCGGAATCAGGACAATGCAGAATTTTGAGTCTATAGTCAAGGAGAAAATATCCCGATGTTAGTGGGAGATCTTTCCTGAAACTTATGCTGTAGTAAACCTCGAAATTCAATTAAACTGTCATAATGCCTTTAAAAGAGCCATAGTCCATATGAACACCACACTTTTCCCAAATCCTCAAGTATATCCAAGATATGAAGCTAGTCCACTGCATCATAATGTTGGTCACTGTATCGGCCCAGAACTCAGAGAAGACAACATGGCTCCGTGACCAATTCTGGAGAATGTTTGAGACGGCAAAACTTGAGGCACGTGAAAGAGAAGAAACCATTTATCTTGAGAATTTGATCGCCGATCGGCACATTACACAAAGCTTCCACAAGTTTTCTCCCAAGATATGGTCATTTACATTAGTGGCATCGGAGACAAGTAGCGGGGCGGCAAGTATAGGAACGGCCATGTCAAGGCTCTTGATGGAAATCACAAATGATGTTCAAGCTGAACAGGGATTTCTATCTGCTCCAAGCTTGTTGCTGTACAGCCTCTTGCGGCTCACAACAGGATATGACACGACAGGTGGGGAGATGGCGGCATTCTATATCACACGGGAAAAGGAAATAGTGCAGATTGCCACCACTGGCTACATCTGGGCAGGGCTCTTCAGGGAAGGTAAACTCATTCAGGCCACGTACAAGATGCTGCTGACAGATCTGCCATATCGCGATCCAGAGGCACTTCTTATGCAAGTAAGTCGGGTGGATCCGTATTTTGGGAACGAGAAGAGATTGGTTTGGTATGTTACTGAGAATGACGTCATAGTTCTTACCAAGGGAGACCTTCCGGAAAACTTTGACGAGGTTGTCTGCATTGCTGTGGAATTAGCTTATGCGACCAATTCGTCAGCGAGCCAAATAACAGAGATTCTTCTGAAGTATTTCAGCGTGGGGCTGGACGGAGAAGATTTGTTTGCAGCCGTGCGTATCACCTGAGGATCAGATATGGAGATGTCATGTCGGTTAGCACGCTCTTGGTGGATTCCTTTCCCCTGTCGTTTTTAATGTCCGTAGGTCATAAATTCGATTAGGCTGACGGAATAAACAACTTTCAAATTATGAAATTCGATGTTGTTTGCTCGAGTGTGTAGGGTACTTTGTGTCACCAGAATTCCAACAAACAGGCCGATTTCTCGGACATGGAACCTCTTGAATGTTCAGCCGGTAATAGAGGTAGCCGCAAAAGTATCCGATCGTGCATGGTGCCTGTTTTTCAGTGTGATACCAAGTGCATCTGGGCCAAAATAGGCCGATCGCTGCAAAGGAGATACCCAGTCAAATTCTTTTGCTAGTGACTAATTGCTCAAAAAGACAGGGTTTGACTTCTTGATTCCTCAAAGACATCGAGTAAAAGCAAATTTTCCATGACGACCATGTGGGGATATTTTGCTGTGTCAAGAAGCTTTCTGTCTGTAACGCATGAAAGGAGCAGGATATCTCCTCACAACGAATTCGGATAACGAATTCTTACTTCGAATAATCAGTCACAAAAACCTCTCTCGCTTTCGGATTCTGATACGCATGGTTCCTTTCGATGGTCACATGGTATCAAGAAGTACATCCAGGCTATCATGTCATCAAAGTGCCATCTTGTGCACACAGAGGAGCGCACCACGGCTTAGAGTCTCTTTTGTATTATCAACTGAAAGGGACTAGGCATTGGAATATGTCCAAAGACACGAAAGCTAAGGCTTCGGGCACCCATACCCGAGCATTCAGAACGTGAGACTCTTCTCATTTGCGATCAATTTGAGCGTTCAATTTTTTATATTGCCCTTTCTGACAATGAGGCAAGGCTATATGCACATTGATTTGATAATTCAGGACCTTGGAACGACTCTTTTGTCCCAGAAATGCCGTGCACAAAGACTAAGCCCATGGATGTCATAGACTGAGCCCATGGATGTCAAAGAGGCAGTTAAAATTAATGGATTCGGACATCCAGAGAGGGCTCAAGGGGGTTGGTATTCAGACGTTACACGCTCGTCCGAAGAATGGAGAATATGGCTTTTGAAATTGCAGACGCAAATGCAAGGCCAAAGGGCTAAGATACGTGCTTCTGTTTTGTGTGATGATCGTGATGGGTCAAGCCAAGAGTCTTCATCGTGTTGATTTTCTTTTGGAAACTAGTGGAAGGTTTTTAAAAATCTTCAATGGGCTTTCACATAACTGACATCCGCTATCTAAACGCATGGGAAGAGGTTGCTCCCCGCACAAGAATCTTTGAATGGTCCGTTTTCCACCGGCAACATGGACAAATCTGGGTTATGAGGCTACGGCACGAGGTGAAACTGCCTCCCTTGACCGAAGAGGAGAGCAAGTTTGTATCTCCTTGTGTGAGAACAAGCAAGCTATTCTGTTCCGGTGACGCCTCAGCATTTTTGGAATTTTGGTTCGTTTCAAACGACGCTGGGAAAAGATTTGAAACGCCCACATAAGTTCGAGTGGCAGACCACAAGGATCTCGGACCGCTTCGGTTACTCAAGTCTGGATCATCTGTTGCCAATTGATACCACGAGGTCAATTCCAGAATTCAAATGTCATTATACTTGCAAAGCACAAACCGGAAAGAGATGCCGAATCACATTTATAGCGTGCGTTAACCCAATATGTGTGGGCTTTGTTAGATATAGGATCTCTGATGAAGGTAGAACCATTGTTGGCACCATTGGATTCTACGTATGATTCGCTGCGAAACCCAAACTGGTCAATCGTAACCGTCCGCCGATTGTATACTTCCATACGCAGGGAGGAGTTGAGGGATGAAATTTTTCAAAATCCACGGAATCGCTAACTGTAGAGGTTGATGTAGCTTTAACAGGGTCGCTGCGTTCCGTTTAGATTCGTGAGAGGATCTATACTTTGTTCAGATGCTCTCTGCCCAGGATTAACCTATGGCCCATTGTGATCTTAGAAGTTTCTTGACTTCTCATATTCATTTGGATGTCTGGATGCAAGAATGTTGCTCAATGAGACTTTACCGTACTGATGTAACAGTTTGAAGCGTTTCTATCGGTTTCCAGGAAACTTAATATTGTTGAAACACCAAGAAGTACCAACATCGGTGTATGCTAGCATCGGGTGTGACCATATGTGGCGACATAGAAGACTGGGTTGTGCAAGATAGCCTCTATCGAAGCAAGTCCATATATCCTTCCATTGTTGTCTTCACTCTCGATTTTATTCAGTGGGGATGAGTGACACACTGTGTCAAGCCTAATACCCCAAATTGTCTGTTGAGCAGCGAAGATCTAATTTTATACTCACCCAAGTCTCTTCGATGATAGTACTCATCCTCGGGCCAATGCAAATCTTCGCGATCGGCATTCACATATCATGCTGTTCATTTTGGCTCATAACGTTTGTCTCTGGGTATTTTCGAGTTTTGTTATACTCTTGCAGCATTGCTTAGTTTAATATAGCCCGAAAGATCTGGAAAGCGAGATCGAAGGCTTTCTACCGACAGGAATTCCCTCTCGCCAATCTATTCGTTCTTTACTTCCATCGATTACACGTCTTCAGAGAATGTAGTGAATGGGATGTCATGTGCGAACCTTTTATTCCCACACTCTCTCAGGTGCGTGGTCTTTCGACTCCCATGGAAAAATTTTGGGAAACCCATGACCATTTCCCTTCTCAGAAGCATTCAGGCCACTATCTTTCGACGCACCAGACTGCGTACCCTCGTGCTTGTTATCCTCAATTTTTGTACGCGAGAGCAGATGTCTGAGATCCTCAAATATATTCGGCGACGGCTCTTGAAAGCCTGGACTGTGCGAAGAACCCCCAAAAAGGGATTTGCGGTCCTTCATCATCAAAAGATGGTCCGGCGTGTAATCGGACAGTTCATCAAACACGCGGTCTGGAATCTGTTCTGTGTGAATTCCAAATGATCCCTTCTTCTGGCTGGTTCCTGGGACCTTGCTTTTCAAAATGCCTTTTCGAGGCACGCCCCTCGACTTTCCGATTCCACGAATTTTAGGGGAACTCGCGCTGAAAGATGACTGTTTGTGGATCTTGTCGGAGTCCCAGTTTTTGTTGGGAGAACTCTTAGGCAAGTAGAACGGAGAACTTTCGGAAGCGTTTTGAGGAGGCGCCTCTTTGGTGGCGTCCCAGAAATTAACACTTTTGCCAACATGGCTTTTCAAGTGCTGGTAGTTGGATGGATCGCAGAGATCTGCAGGCTTTTTGATAGCAGTATGTTTCCCAATATTGGCGGATGGATATTTGAGAGGATTGACGGTGATGGAGTATTTTTGGAGTCGCAAAACTACGTCGATCGGTTTTCCCCCTGAGTATTCGTACCACTGCTGCCACCATTTTTCGAAAATCGGCGAGTGCTGGTTATTCCACGGTTTTGCTGCGCCAATAAAGTGGATGACACTCACCTGTGATCTCGTCCCAGGAGTCAGAAAATGCTCGAGTGCAATATTCTCATACGGCGAGAAATTGACCGAATCGGGTCCCACGGATCTCAGTAGTTCCTCGTTTTCGGAATTCTCAAAGTCTTTAAGTGCTTTTTCTTCGTTTTCGGATCCGTTGTCGGGGTACCCGAAATAGTTCAGGGCAGGATAATACTGGTACTGCGTATTGGGAGTGGTATTGTACAAAAACGGGATCGGGATCCAATTCGATTCACGAAATCGGTTGAAACTTTGTATGTTGGTACTTCCCGCGTTCAAGATCCGAGTCACCCAGTCGGGGTCCGAGTTGAAATACTGGTTGAGCAAACCCTGGTCAGCGCCGTCAAAAGAGGCATTTGCGTCGTTTGAGCCAACGATTTCCAAAAGGTTTTTGTAGTCGTTCTCATCGGGAGTCAATGCAAACACCCCAGAATTGAAGATATCCGGAAATCCGGAGTCCGGGGCCGCCAATATCTTTCCCTTGGGGTACTCCAACTTGAGCAAGTCCGTGACCGGATTAGTGCCCTCCAAAGGCAACACATCCGCGTCCAAATACAAGACTCTCTCATAAGAAAGCCTCCACAATTCTATTTTGGTGTATGTTTTAGCCAATTCAGGCCGTTTCAACGCGTGCTTCAACTTATGGTCGAGCGTCGATACAAGCACCTTTGTGTCAAGTAACTCGTGCCATTTTTCCCGCAAAAGCTCGAGCTGCCACGGTGCAAACGCAGCCTTGTCGATGAGAACAACAAACTTGATGTTTTCAGGGGCAATTTTGCGCAAGACATGGCCTAGAACGAGTGCTCCGGGCAAGTATTTGGGATCGTACAACAACGTCGCTACCGCCAACATCGTTTAGGTGTGCAAACGAGGGAATGGTCAGTACTTGAGGAGTTGCTCTGTAAGCCCGTTTGGTAAAAAAATAAATCTAAAATATTGTAAAGCTGCCCAAGCTTGGTAACGGAAAGGCGACAAACACAGATCTGGCTTGAACTGATCAACGACCCTTGGCTATGGTCTCCCGAATAGTTTGAGTTTTCGGAGAAAATGCCAATCGAATAGAAAACCACAAAATCTATAAAAATCTATATTTTTCCTAGATACCTCCTTATATACCCAGTTTCCTTGGCGGAGGGCTTTTTAGGTTTGGGTTTTGAGCGTCTGGGGTTATCGCGGAGCCGAGCGGAGCAAGGTGAGTGCCGGTTATCGAAAGAGCGATAACGGCGTAAATGTAAACAAAGAAAGTGAGACAAGGAGAGGAGCTTTTTTTTGAAAGAATAAGCAGATATTTTTGTGTGTAAAGAATTTGATAATAAGGGGATTTGAAGAAAAGGGCGTAGATTCGGGATTAATGGTGGTTGTGCTTATTCTTAATTGCAGCAAACACTAATAATTGTTATTACATTGTGGTGGTGAGGAAATGAGATCTGTCTGCGAGGCTGACATCCAGCTGAGTGTTGGCTACTCTGCAGGTATTTCTGAGCGATGTTATTTTTTTAATCAATAAAGAGAATTTGGAAAAAAGGTATAATGGCTGGTGTTCTTGACTGACTCTATTTCACGAGAACTAGGATCGGAAGGGAACAGAAAATGCTGCTTCCAAGTAAGGTCAGCGAACTGGTCAAGTAGACTCAGGCCTGTCTAATGAGAGCAGAATAATCTGTGTAATTCTTGTATGAATTTTCAAATCCAATCCAATTTTTCAAAATAAAAATATAAATTATATCACATATTGAATTACTTCGATATGAAAAGTTACTACTCAGTTACTTCACTGCCTTCGACAACCTACCCATATTAAGAACTGCTCGTATACAATCGTTCGCCGCGGCACCCACTTGCCGCGTCACCCGCGTCTTTCGTCTGATTTGAAAATCGATTTATCAGCGAAACATACATGATTTGAAAAATAGAAGCCAGCGGGCTTTTCAGGACATGGTTTTTTTGTCTGTACTGAAAGGCCACATCATTTCATGGATACAGGCGGCGTTCTTGTTGCAGGTGTATAACGAATGTGTCTTGTGTGCACACCTGACCGTGGAAAGTCAGTGGTGAAGCGACCTAATTTCGACAAGGGTGCTATTTGCGCTGGTTACTTGTGTAAAGTTCCTCTCTGTTTAAGTATAGCTCAATTTCCTGGTCTTCTGACTTCGGGAAAGGCTTCGAGCCTGGCCTAGGCACGAGCTGGAACTCGGGCAAGGGTTTGGGCACCCACCAGATCAGAGGTGGACCCACTATTGTCCGTCTCTGCCCATTGCTCATGTCGTTCATTGTCAAAGTCTCCTCTTCGTGTGGGGTAGAAGCCCCCTTATCCATGTGGGGTAGATCTTCCCATTGGCCGGGTCTGATACATTAGTCTGTTGAACTACGAATAGGTCTAGGCCTGACCCGTAGTATGAGCAGAGAACAGACAAGCTCTCTAGCACACAAGTGGATGTATATAAAGTACAGCTGCTGACCGAACCACTATAAAGCCGTGGACGCATTGTAACAATTTTCTCTTCGGGGAGCCATTTTGGGCCTATACGCGCGATTCATCATTTTGACATTCCTGGGCTTCTGAAATGTCCCCGACCTCCTCGACCGAAGGAGCACTTTCCGAATTGTCTTTCAGACCTTGCCCTTATTCTTGTTGTAACATTGTGGCTACGCATTTCTGACGCGAGATTCGGCACGCTTTTCACCCACACAATCAATTGCAGTAACCAATTCACGGTTTGCCGGCTGAATAGTTGCTGGGTCTTCATGAGTATCAGTTCCTGTTATAACTCGAGCAGCTGATAAAAATTCTCGTCCACGTTGTATACATCGTACTTGTCAATTCCGAATTCTATGATTGTGTATTCTGCCCGATCGAACCAATCCAGGAATCATTCTGGTGTCTCGCAATAAGCACGGAAATCATTGCTTAGCCTAGCAATCTCACTCTCATATTCAGGGGCGCTCTTTCAGTATCTCGGTAGCCAATGCTTCTCAGTGATCGTCGGTGGCCTTGTTCCGCGGGCTACGAGGAGCTGATTTGCCATTTTAAAACAGCCGAATGCTGTGGAGGCACACCTACACATAAAAGAGTGTATTTATCCCTTCGATGAATCATTTTCAATTAGTGTCACTAAGTGCTTGTTTCCAGACGCTTCTGGCGTGCTTTGTCGTCCTTTCAAGCGAGCATGAAGGGTCCATCTGGAAGCTAGCTTTATCACGAACCGATGGATTTGGGCCTCTCTTTCTCTTTCATTTAATAGGAGAATAAGAGAGTCTTGATCTCCGTAATCAACTGGAATAAACTCGGGCATCAATGATATGAAAAGACCTTTTATATTTGTGGTCTGAAAAACAAATGAGTGTATACGGGAGCAAGAGTTGTAGGCAAAGTGCCAAATATTTTGAAAAGTACTTCGCAGCTCATAGCATTGTTGACATTATGGAAGCATTTCCGTGCAATATAAAAGTAATCAGTTAGCCATGGTGCCACTGCCGGGACATCACGTTTGCAACCACGTCATGGAGCAATGCATCAGCATGAGCACGAAAAAAAGAGAGCAACTTTCACAGCATTTTGCTAGTGTCGATTTCCAAACCAAACTCGAGCAAAACTCAATCAATTAAATTCGACCATGTTCATGAAAACTTGGCGCAGATGATCGGCACATACTGATCCGCTGTGCATCTCGCAGAGCTTAACATGTCGTTTCCAAAATTAGAGGATATATCTCACAGTACTTAACAAGTCGTTTCCAAGATTAAAGGATAGATCGCTCATCTCGATTAGGAGTCTTCCCTCACAATAAATTTTCGATTTTCTTGGTCATTATCCTCTTTATATTGACCAAGTCATTACTGCATAAATTTTCATAAATTGCATTATAGTTTTCCTCTCTGTCTGATAAAGTAGGTGAAATTTGCACCCACTAGACCCAACCGAAGGTCCTTTTATATGCAGGTCACTTACCCCAGCAGTTTAGGTCCTGGCGAATTCGGACAAAACCTACTTGAAAATGCTTTTTAAGTGAGCTAATCTCATGAAAAGAGCTTCAAAAACTA
>JAKTWD010000896.1:0-14543 GCA_030581935.1 Metschnikowia corniflorae
CTTTCCTGAGGTTTCGTATCACAAGCTTGAAGATGACGTGATATCTGCTCTTTGAAGTTTTGAGCACGCAGATGAATTTCAACCTTGGTTATTTCACAGGTAGACCCGTCGTCAATTGTTTCCCAATAGTTCCTATAAAGCCAGTCCAATGCACAACGACATGTTTCCCGAAGAAGAGCTAGGGAAGGGAGCAGTTCGTGGGTGGCCCAGTGGCGAATTTCGACAAAGAAGTATGGAAGGCCTATTTCTCTTGCCAAAGTCAGGAGCGCCATAGCATATTGACCTGACTGAAACGGGTCGAGAATCCCATTGACGAATCGCACTAGCGCCATAGAGTAAGCATGTCGAAGCATAAGCTGGCTCGCATTGTTTGGTACTTCAATTGAGCATGATTCGCCATGGTGTCGGGACTCGGACTTGTTTTGGAACACAGGATCGGCTATACGAGCCGAAATAATCCAAGTAGTTGCATCGATCGCATGTGGAAGCCTCCCCCTGGTATGCCACATGGCAACACGAGCAACAGCGCAAGAAAGTTTTTCAGCGTCATCGAGATTACTGAAGATTATGTCTCGAACCTGAGCAAGGTCTCTATTACTTCTGAAGGAAGTGATCGTGCCTGATAAATTCATAAGTTGGAAGAATGCGCTATACATATTGTTCAGAGGGCGCGCGTGGCCTTATGTCCTCGATGAGACGTAGTTGCCCCAAGACAACTATCCATTTATGAATTGTAGTTTAGTTTGAGTATATATGAAGCTAAATAGTTAACTTGCAATCTCCTTAATTCAAGTGATAAAGTAGCCGGTCCCAAGCGCCCGTTACTGTGAAATGTTTTCAAAAGAAAGAAAAAAGTTGTTTAAGTAGAGGGCCCCATTCTAAGTGTGATAAGGCCAGTAGATGATTTAGCTTAAACAAACCTCAACCTCTCCTAGGGAACAAACTAGTTTCTGAAAACATTCTGGTCAGATGAATTTTTTGTTATTAGCGGGTCTGACTGTGTTGAGACGACTTGAGTAAGCTCACATCGTGAGGAAACACGTATCACGATCCACTGGCAATTAAGTTTCCTCTATGACCACAGAGGCAGTTAAGAATTTCCGATTCCTCGTAGGAGAGACCCCTGTTACGCGTATTATGCACGT
Organism: Metschnikowia corniflorae; assembly: GCA_030581935.1. Classification (NCBI taxonomy): domain Eukaryota; kingdom Fungi; phylum Ascomycota; class Pichiomycetes; order Serinales; family Metschnikowiaceae; genus Metschnikowia; species Metschnikowia corniflorae. The sequence goes on from JAKTWD010000896.1 coordinate 1,146, forward strand.
AAGGAAATTTGACGGAGAGAAGACGTCGACTTTCTTCAAATATATTACCAGGACTTGCGCACGCATTGTCCCAACTGATTAATACCACACCATACAAGACACCTGAAAGGCCAAGCAAAATTGATACCAATTGAAATGTACTGACTTTTCCTGAACTCAACAATCTGTTGAATGAAAGGTCGTTGAACAAGTTAATTAGATTGTACACCAAAAAGCAGAGTGGGTAGAGTATTGCAGTCAGGATATTTGAAAGCCCCAAGTTAAAAGCAGAGAGCTGCATGCCAACGACGCAAAGTGTTATTATCAGAAAACTAACAATTGTGATGTATGTCACCACGTGTTTTGGCGCAGCACGCTTAGTAAGGAGCTCGAGCGCCACGTCAACTATAGACTTGGCCATGAGAAATGTATGTGCTGTGAGAGTCCCACTTATGATCCCGTAAGCAATGCCTTTCCCAAAGACAAGACGTGATGTCGGATCTCGGCCTATCCTCAGTATGTTATTCGAGCGTGCCCCTATCTTGCCATGAAAATTGTTAATTCTGCGAGATATCATCCAGTTTATACGCATCAAAATAGCCATGTAGACGAACGTGAACGACCACCAGGTGAGAAAACCTGGTTGCAAAAACTTTCTTAGAATCAAACGAAGTAGCTCGTCCACGTTGAGTTCCGGTAATGGCGTACTTATACCGGCACCATTGTATGCAATCGCAAAAGCACCGAATGCAATAGCGCATGTGCCTCCAGCGAGTCGCTTGCTGTACGTTTCACCAGGTAGCAATACGCAACTGAGCACGGAGTTGAAAATAAGACCTATACTCTGTAAGGGTGATAAAACTATTAATGGAAGCGCGCATAGCTGTACCAAGGAGCCAATCACGTTTGAAACTATGAATAGCATGAACCCCAAAAGCCAGAGATTTCGTCTGTTATTATGCGTGTTGCGGGGCTGTTCAATTTGCAATGGCGCATCCTCATCTCGGCATAAATTAGCTTCCGCAATATTTGAAAGGTGATGGCTATGAGGCATGATATGAGACTTTCGCTGTAGTGTGATCCCTAGTGATTGAACTGCTGACAGCACAACTGCGGCAACACAGCCCCAGAATATCGTATTGCCTAACATCTAAAAAGATCTGACTCGCGGCGCACACCTGGACTAAAGTTTAGTCAACTTTGAGCCTCAATTTTGAATAAAGCAAATTCGTCACCGACCGTGTGTCACTCAATTCCAAATGCTGGAAGTTGACACGCACGGATTTGGTGGCCAGATCATGCCTGCACGAATGTCTGAGAAATGGAACGCAGGATTGACGGGTGCACGGGTTTATTAACATTAACATACAGTATAACACCCCCAAGTCGCGCCACGCCCTGGTCGCTCGCCGAACACGCGACGCATTTTTTTTATAATCAGCAATTTTTTGATCAACGATAACAATGTCAAATACCCGTCAAAAACCGAAAGAGGACCGTGAAATCCAAGATTACTATATTAAATTGGCGTTAGACGAGATGAAAGAAATCCGAAACTCTCCCTCGCTTCGTTAGCACGACGTTTTGGTGTCGCGCAGACTACGCTTAGAGATCGGTATCATGGACGACAAACCGTGGCAGAAGCACGCCAAAAAAGCCAAAAATTGAATGTCCATGAGGAGAAATCACTCTTCAAGTGGTTTATGTACGTTGAGTCTATTGGAGTGCCTCCCCAGCATTACCGGGCTCGGGATATGGCCAATTTCATGATTGCGTCTCGCGGGAAAGTGCCGTTCGAACCAATTGGAAAATTGGCTACAAGGCTTCTCAAAACGAAACACTGAAGTCAAAAGCAAGTTGATAAAAGCTCGTGATACAATTCGTGCCAAGTCTGAGACGCCAAAAAATTTCGAAAATTGGTTTCAACGTGTGAAAAAGACGATGGACGACTACGGTATTGTCCAGTGCGAAGTTTATAACGTTGATGAGACAGGATTTGACATGGGAATCCTTGGTTGCACTCGCGTTATCACGGGTTCCGAGGTACGTGATGAGCCGACGCTTTTGCAACCTGAAAATCGAGAGTGGGTCACCGCAATTGAATGCATAAGTGCTGGCGGTTTCGCGTTGGCACCCTTCATTATCTTTAAGGCTAAACGATTGCAACAGGGTTGATTTGAAGGCCTAGAAAGGAAATGGCGCATTGCCGTAAGTGACAATGGATGTACAAACGACAGTTTGGGACTCAAGTGGCTCGAAAAAGTCTTTATTCCTCAATCGGAGGCTCGCAGAGTGGGTGAATACCATATTTTGCTTTTCGATGGCCATGAAAGTCATTGGACCCAACAGTTCAAGGACAAATGTGAAAAACATAAGATATTGATTCAGTGTATGCCCCCGCATACTTTGCATCGTCTCCAACCTCTTGGTCTTGTCTGCTTTGCTGTATTGAAACGAGAGTACAAAAAGATCGTACAGAGTAAGATGCAGGCTCTTCATAGTGTCGACAAACATGAGTTCCTTTCTGCATACCCCGAAGCTAGAAGAGCTGCTTTTTCCGCCTCAATGATCAGTAGTGCTTTCCGAACTTCTGGTTTGCTTCCATTTGATCCAGATCGTGTTATCGATAAGCTTCCACGAACTTTTCTTACACCAGCGCACGAGGTTGATGGACAAGGAAGAATGTCACCAAAAGATCATCATTTTCCTTCAAAGTATGATGAAATATTGAATTTAGATAGAGAATTAGCTAAACTCATTAAAAATGTGAGTCATGGCCCTCGAAGTCCGCTCAAGATCATCATGGCGAAATATTCAGAACAGGTTCACCAGAGCAAATATTTTCAAACAAAAATTGCACAAACCAAAGGAAGCAATGACTGAACTTAAAAAAAAGAAGTCAAGATCGAGAAGAAAGTACCTCAAGGAATGTGACTTATCTGTCGAGAACGTGGAGCAGATCTCATTACCCCCTACAGAAGCGTTAGAATTCAATCTCAACAATTTAGACGAAATTGTGAACAATAGCTCACCGGTACGTAAAAAGCTGGAAACGGCTTTGTGGAAAATGCAGATTGCCAGGACATAGAATTGAAACGTGTGGGAAAAAAGACTAGTGGTTTTATACTCACTTTTAGTTCTGTGTGTTAAGAAAAATTTGATTTAAAATTAATTAACTTCACAAAAAGTGAGCGACCAGGGGGTGGCGCGACTTGGGGGTCTTACAGTATTTTCGCAAATTGTGGACGATAATTTTCGCAAATGTCGCGCATAGGCCCAAGCGCCGCCCTCGCTGCGAGAATTACCACCGCGGAAATTCAATCGACGCGTGTACGCGACAGGCCACACGGCCAGAGAAAAGTCACCGAGTCGGGGCCGGTGTTTCGCGCACACACGTCGACTGAATTTCGCGGTGGCTACTCTCGCAGCAAGGGCGACGTTTGGGCCTTTGCGCGACATCTGCGAAAATTATTGTCCACAATTTGCGAAAATACTGTATGCTGGCCTCTAATATCGTAAATCGTAATTCTGGTGTAATTCTGGCGTAACGCGCAACACTGGTGGTGATCTGAGCATGTGAATGTATTGTATATAGACATCATGATGTGCATGTGCGTTGCAATTTTTTTAAAACCCGTAAGGGCAGTCCATGGCGTGAATAACATGTATCTGTACGCATCAAAGATGTCATCTACTGAAACTCAAAACGCGATATGGAATATCTTGGATAAACTTACATCTGATTCATATGAAGTTATCTTCTCTGGCATTATTCGCCTAGGAATTTACCTCAAATCTTACACTGCATCTGTGAAAGTGTGCCACAAATCTGGCAAAACGGACACCAAGTTGGCGTTACTCAGGTCGCTTCAAGAAAACTTTCAGTACAACCTTACAATTGGTCTATGCCAGGCTTACGGGTTTTTTGCTAAATACCCCGAGAAAGTAGATGACGATGCTCTCATGATGTCGAACGACCTCTTGACAGGCATCCTTTTAATACACCCTGAATCTCGAGCGCTTTTCGGTAGGGGAAAAAACATGGCTCTAATACTATCATTTTTGGACTCGGATATCCGCCGATATCTGGAAGCTGTCAACATCTCATTTCTCTCACTTCTCATCCATATTTTACTTAAAAACACGAAAAATTTACGCCTGTTTGAAATCAATGACGGTTGTCGCATACTCATACATCATTTACACGCGGATTCGACTAGATACGCTCAAGGTAGTTTAGACTTGATAAAGGATGGTTCGGCTGGTGAAGGATTGCTTCTTTTCAAAATTATTGAGTTTTTGTTGTTCTATTTGACTGATGAGACTGACATTGCTAAATTGCCACCAAATCACGATATCAACATATTGACAATCGAAGAAAAGGCCGAGTTATTCCGCCCTAACTTTCCAGGAATCGACAACTTGATCGAGAGTTTGCAACATTTAAACTCGATCCGATCGGTTCATAACAATCTTCCGCACTGAATGAACTGGTCTCGCGTCAAATACCTCTTGTGACCGAGACTTTCGATGTTCTAATTTTTCCAATATCGCCATTTGAATATTTTTTTATGATGTATCAATTAACCCTCTTCAGAATATTTCTAACAAGTCTACTCAATTCAAATCAATTGACAATACTTTTTCTATCAGACCAATCTCGTATACCCCCTTTGGTTCCGTTGAGAAGTGGGGCTCGCCTAAAAGCGACGCGACACATGTAGCACGACATGAGTTACCTCCGCACACGAATGTCTTGATCTGCCTTATGTATAACTACATGGAATACCTCACGAAATGCTTCAACCGGACAACAGAATGGAATGAAGACAATCTTTACCCCAACATTTCAGCCACGTCCAGCGCTCTTCTAGACTTTCCAGTACCGAGTGGTGGAAAGGTGGAGGTTTCATCACAGGCTACTTCCAACCTGGCTCTGTCTATGACACTACTGAATCATCATAGTATTAACGGGTCTCTTGCATATCTATATCTGAGTGAGCGTCTCAAATCTGTGACGGGAACAAAGAGCATCTCGCTCCAAGATGCTATAGCAGGTTTTAGAATCATAGAGCCGCATGTGGCGTCTGCAAAGTGGCCCCTAACTTCGGAGAGCGCAAAGCGAGCGTCTCTTATCTATGGCAGGATGTACTTTCCAGGGACAGCGCTTGAGGCAATGGTAATCAAGGGATTGACGGCTCGATGTCGGATCTTGGTGAAGAGTATTAGCAATCCACACCTCAGTGGTAGTGGAACCATGATCATGTACCTCCAAGAGAACACCCCCAAGTTTTCCCGTGAATACATCTACTCCACAAATGATTCACTAATGGGGTTTCGTTGTCTCTACAACTTTGGAAACCCAGGGAAAGCCCAAAACATTTCGACCTTGCCCAAATTTGATAATTCTGTTGTTTCCGTGGGTGCTGAAGTATGGTATGCAGCTTCCACAATGAGCCCTGGTTTATCAACCGCCCTTCGCTACTCAACCCGCTCCACATCAACAGGAAAACCACTTACGATGACTTTGAGTTGCAACCCAATATTGGGTCATTTATCTTCGACATATAGTGTCAAAACATCTGTGTCCTCCACTGTATGTTCCAAATATGACTTCAACTGGTTCTCATACACCAGCAACCTCTCGATTGGATTCGAACTTTTTGATTTTTCTGAAAAGCCGATGGTATTTAAAAACAACAGGAATCCCCGAGATACGTCCATTCATCATGCGTATTTTGCTCCAGCAAGATCTGTAGTTGAGAATAGATCTGACGAAGCTAGCATTGCTACCGCTTCACCATCGCAAGACCGTGGAACAAACGTTTTTAACCCGACAGATAATTCGAGAGTTCGATATTATCTGAAGCAAACACCTTTTCGTCCGATTGTCTCAGTGGAGTCAAATGGCCAAGAAATCATATCTGCATTCCAGAAGTTGGTTAATAAAAGCCATTTCTCAAGTGCTGTGAAGTGTTCTACTAGTTTCAGTGACAGGATGTTAAAATTACTCTGGGTCGGGCGCTACAAAGAGTTTTTGGTATGCACTGGAGTACAGGTCGGATACAACGATGCACAAAAACGTCCAAGGGTTGGCCAATTTGGAATAGCCTTCGGCTACGCGTGCTAAAGAATGTACATATACACTCGTTAGGTCTTTGGCAAATACCATGAGACTGCCATAGTGCATTTCAAGAACACCCGTACACCAAAATACAAAAAAGGCTCAGAAGTCGAAAATGGACTAGCCAGTCCGTTACGCTGGGGCATCTGAAGCAATGAGCAAACAACAGTTGCATCAGTTGTTTAAACATTCAAAGTTGGCTCAGGTGGCTAATCCTTTGAGTAGAAAGGTAAGGGGCCCCACTGGTGTATTTCCGACTCATCAGATAATTCATACACCAAAGAGCAGTGCATCGAGGTCGGATTATGGTTTGAAAACTGCTTTACCTAAGCAGTTAGGGAACTCACACATATGTTTCAACGACATAGACAATGTGAAAAGTATGCCTGACGTGGAGAAGCAAGCGGGCCCGCTTTATACAAGATTACGTTTCCAGGAGTCGGGGGTTGTATTGAAGAAGTCATATATTAAAGCCAACCCACTCTTTGCTTCGGACACTACTAAATCGCTACAGGGAATGAAGTGTGACGCAACAGACAATTTGACGACTCACTTGAATTTCAACCAGAACGCTTCCTCAGTTTATGTGAAACAAATGCTTCAAAAAAATCCCGAGCTCTATTCAAGGTTTAAAAACTGGGTTTTTGAAAAGAGTCCCGAGTCATTTTTGCTTAAAGTGCCCTCAAAAGTTGATGCTCTACTCAAAGAGTTTATCTCTGTGTCTCCCGAGATCAAGAAGCGCGAACATTCCATGGGGGACTTATTGAAAACAGCAGAAAGATCAAAAGAACCCGGTGTGAAACCAGGAGTGCAGGGCACGGGTGGTCTCACGTATCTTCAAAGTGGGAGATTTATGAATTCGCCAAATGGATTAAAGCATGGGAATGTAGTAAGCGGGCGACTTGTAAGGGAGAGAGAGGCGGCAATCGGTGGCATGATTGCGAGTCTCAACGAGAGAACAATAATGTTACAAGCTAATTATGCCAAAAACTCACCTGGTAAGAATACAAAACAATTTGTTTTTCCATTCAAAGTGAATGAGGCGGAGATGCTTTCCAACGGGTCTGTGCGGATACACGCAGATGGTGTCAAAGTTGGATCATGGATGCTGAGATCTGATTTCGAAAGTAAATCGAGCGGCTACACGGCTTCCAATCCTTACTTCACTGGGTTGACTGATAGAAATCAAAAGGATTCTTCGGCACTAGAGAGCTTGTTAGGATTGGTATCCAGATCTAGGGGTTAGGCTCAGTTGTATATATCAAGGGAACATCCATCAATCAATTTTATGCTGTCGCAGGATCAATATTCTCGGGAGGCAAACTCGCTGGAGCTGATGACTGCAAATGACTGCCACCAGGCACAGTTTTAGAGAGTGGGTGAGTATGTCCTCCGTTTGTGTTCGTAAGGCTAGCCATATGTCCATCCAGACCATGAGTGTTGTTACCACCGAGGACATCCGGTGGCTGCTTCTCCACAACCTGAATGTTTTCTTTCTGTCTTTTGGCTCTCGAATTTTTGTAATCCCGAGGCTTTCTTTTCTTTTGCTCAACAGGAGGAAGAACTCCGGTCATTTTTCTTTCCTCTGCTACAGCGTTATTCCTAGAGTGCTCTGCAAATTCCTCATCTAGCCGCGCATCCACTTGATACCACAAATAAAAACTGGCCATTCTAGTCCCTGTTTTCAAAATGCGCACCATGCGCTCCTGTACCTCCTCACATGGCTTCATGCTATTGATGAAGATGGGAATGTAGCGAGAGGGGATGTTGTGAATTGTGAATGAGAAGGTTGTATATTTGACGTGTGGCAACTCCGGCGGCGAAAGCTGTGGTTTCTTTCTTGGCGCTGCCTTCTTCTTGGTTCGCAAAGCTCGTGGTCTCAGGGTAGCTCCAACGTGGTCGTCGGCAATTTTGGCGATATCCTCGGTCACTGGTTTTGTCGCTTCGATCTCCTCCTTTTTTCTTTTTTCGACCTCGGATTCATAATGGGCATATGAATGCTCGTACTCTTCCATTTCATCGGAATTGTGAATCCACATATGACTTAACAAAACATCATTGAACTCTGCCCCTTCCTCTGCATCCAGAGGAGGAGGAAATTCTGGACGCAACACTTCACATATGGAGTTTTTCGGAACAATATATCTTACATTAGGGTTCTCGAGAAACTCAAAGACTAGAGTAGCATTGTGAAGATACTTCTCTTGAAACGCAGTGAGTTTCATAGGATTGTACGTCTTTGTTTTGGGTTGAACCATTCTGTCTGCCAATGGCCGTATCAGGTATGGTCTTGGAAAATCGGGAGGAAGCGGAAGTCCTCGATTGTAAAAAAGCTCTGCATGATGGGGCTGAGGTCCCATATGCTTGGCTCTTTCAATATACTTCTTGAAGCGAGTGATCTGAGATTCTGAGGCTTTCCCCAGAGCCACCTCCTTCATAAGATCGTTCAATGAAAGGTCTATTTTGGCTATGGCATTTAAATTGGAGATCATAATTGTGTTCTCGATTGACTGAAGATTCGCGGGCGCTGGACGAGCAGTGGGAATTTCACGATCTGTCGGGGTGTCATTTTTATCTTTCAAGGACACTCCAGATGACCGTTCAGCGGATGCCGGGGATGCAGGAGCTGAGGCGAAAGGCTTCAGAATGTTATTTGGGGGATTCGATCGATCCTCCACATGCTCTTTCGGCGAATTGTTCGCTATGGGCTCACCTGCTTGAAACATACCCTGTGATTTGGGCTCATCTACAGAATGGGTGCCCTCATCTTTGTTCTCGGAAGTTCGATCATCGACACTTATTCTTTCAGAAACCTTGCACAGATTGGCTTCTTTTGGTGAGCCGACGGTAGTAGTGGAGTGGACACCGGTTGATTTTGAGCCAGAGGACAGCTTTGAACTAGACAAGGCATTCGTTTCTTCGCTTGATTTGTGGCGCACAACAGGAATTCTTGTATTAGGTTTTTCCATTTCGTCTATGCAAGCCAGAGGCTTCTCGGGTTTCGATTTAGAGTTAATGGGATGCGCCAAGACTGTCGATACTGACAGTTTCTCGGAAAACTTGGAGAAAGGCGGTTGTGGTCCCGGCACAGGGGTTATCTTATGTTTTGACATTTCAGTCGGGCCTGAAGACAAGTTCTCGGATGGCTTTGGTGTGGTATCGTCGGGTTCCACAGTGACCTTCTCAGCCCCTCCAAGTTTAGAAAGCTCTGAAAACGCCCGAGATTTATCCGAGCGCGAATCCTTGGCTATGAAAATGCGGATATCCATTTTGTGTGGGCCCAAAGTTATGGACGACTCACACAATTTTGACATTACATCACGCGCGTTGACTTCGGGGCTCAAGACAGGCACACGTTTGCGAGACTCCAAAGAGTTGGGTGTTGCTTTCGCAAACCGCCGCTTGCTCTCTCGCTCTCTCATTACTTCTTTTTGTTTCTCCTTATCCATTTCCGCCAATTTCTTCGCATACGCCGTCTGCTTGACCCAATGAAGTTGGAACATGGGAGCATGATGTATATATGTGCTCCTTGACCTAATAAGCGAGTTGTATAGTACTGCCGAGTCTTTTATCGTTAAGGGATTTTTCAATATGTCTTCGTATCGGCCATTTGGCGGTTCATTGTATGAAATAGGAAGACCCTCAAGAGTTTCGAAGGGCCTAACAATTCTTTCTTCTAAAACCTTCTGCTCTGCTTCTATTTCCTCTCTTTTAGCCAGAGTAATACGTCGCCGCATACGAGTCGACATTACTTAAGAATTTCAGTGCGATGATTTTGACCGTGGTAATATTCTTCGCTGACACCCTCATGTTCAGATATCAGTCACGTGGACAATCAAAGGCACGCGTTGCTTCGCGGAATGCTGGCGCGACAAGGCTGGTCATATTTAGAGAGCGACAAGAGTAAACCCTCGATAAGTGAATACATTAAAAACGCGCGCTTTTATGCACTTATCGAGGATATTCACTTATCGAGAATTTGGGTGGTTTTCATGATGATGTAAAGTGTACAACATTATGAGAATTAGTGAGTATAATAGAGAATTTCGAGACGATCATACCTATGTGAATAACTTCTTAGATTTTTAGTTTTTATGACCATTTTTTTTTATTTTTAAAGAAACAGATATGTATTGAAGGATGCCGCTTACCTTAGCCGTGGGCGAAAACTATATATTCTATAGAAAACCTTAACACACTTGATTTTCTGGATGTGTACCGCACATCCAGTTTTTTGCGTTGTCGCCCGGGTTTTGAACCGGGGTCTGAAGCGCAAACCAGAAATTTGCTCTCTAAAATTTGGAAAAAATCAAGTAAATGCGCATTTTGTTTTGTGAATCCATTAGTGTTAGCCAATAAATACAAATCACAAAATTTTTTTGGAACAAGTTCTTTGAATTTGGCTAAAGTGTCAAATAAATAAATGCCAAGTATGTACTGTCTTTGAGTGCTTTGTTTTGCGTAATATTTTTTTTCATAGCTCTGAGTATCTTTGGTGAGCTCCCGCAATTATTTACACGTAAATTAATGCACTTATCGAAGTTATTCATTTAGCGCGATATTCACTTATCAAGTTTTACTGTATACCAGAAAAGAGAAGACAAAGAATTTCGGAATAGAAATAACGATAGTATCTTGAGATATTTTCCGGACGTTTTTATTTGTATCATCAAACTATTTTAAATTGCATTGCAAGTTCCGCATCATAAAGAATTATCTAATGCTTCGAGACCCACAATGAATTGTGTAAACATTATCTCTAAGTCGTTGATAAGCCTGATAGTTGGCGTAGAATCCATGAATAAATCACCATCGAGTGAGGGAATTTTTGGAAATTTCAAAGTAACACTAGCTGTGGAAGTCCTTGATACCACCACTGGCTGCGGTCGTGTCTGCGCTATGTTAGAAAGTGCTTGCGCGGGGAATGCGCCGGATAGAGGCGCTGATTTGGGGCCCAACGCGGGAATGTTGAGCTTCTTCTGTCTCCAAGTGGCATTGTCAAGCACTCTTTCAATTGCACTCGTTTGGTCATCAATTTGATTGTCCTTTTCAGTCACAGGAGTCATGGATGCTACATTTCCCACGAGTGATGGATTGATGCCAAATTGATTCACATTATCGGTTGAACGCTTAACCTCGTGAACTTCACTTGTTAACATGGACTGTAGGTTGTGCGATGTCGAAGGGATTGGCATTTGTATGCGGAGTAACGGTTTCTCTTTTTTACTTTGTTTGACAAGGATTTTCGTCAGAGAGCTCGTCAAAGGCAGTGATGACATGAACTCCTGCGTATTTTGAGCTGTAGAAGATGTTGGAAATGATGAAGAATTGGGGAGAATACCCAAAGAAGATGGTCCACCATTGGAATATTTTTGGGAAGTGTGTTCCGCGCTTAGTTTGAAGTTAATGGGCTGTAACATTGGATTGTTGTTAGTGTGGAGAGGTTTCATTGACTTTGACGGACTGCTAGAGTTCACCGTATCCATGAAGCACAAGCTTGAGCCCGGCACTGGTGATGGCGTACTCTTCTCGTTGTCGTCCTTGATGTGTGGAGGTGTTTGAGGTGTATGCTGCTCAGAACGCGAGTGCAGCGATCCAGTTGTCACTGATGAGGCTGAACGAGAAATCGTCTTCTTTCTCTGCCTGCTGATACTGGTTGGAGAACCTAGCCTAGGCTCACCAACATTTCCACTATATTGTGCTGCTAAATTCGGAGGCTTACTGAGCTTTGGTATCGTATTCTGAGGGGACTGACGCCTGGAGATAGAGCGTGCAGAAACCAAGTTTATTTGTGACGATGATTTGTGTTCCATTCCCATGCGAGACATACTCTCCATGTCGGGAATTTCAATAGTAGGTGAACTGATCGAATGCAGATCTGGTCCAGAGAGACTTGGCAAGCGAGGAACCTCAAAGTGATTTGTCCTGGCAGAGAATGGCTCGATTTCGAGTGGTGCGTCTTCTTCGAAGAGGGAGGTAAGTGACTTAGGCGCATGCGAGGAAGTAAAAGTGCTGAAGTTCGTTTTTACCCCCCCATTTGATGATGCGTTTTGAGTATTTAGTGTGTATCTCTCACGTGCCTTGGAAGGTGCTCGCTCCGTAAGCGTTTCACTGATAAGTGAGTCCTTGGTGCTATGACCAAGCTGAATCGTGTCTGCTGTCATCATCTGATGAGCATCGTCAGATTTCACTGACTGTAAATGAGACTCTTCATCTTCGTTGTCATATTTTTGCATCTCATTGGTGATAATGTAATCTCTGGAGCTCAATGAATCGAAATCCCACTTGACCAGGAGACGACTAGACGTTTCTGATATATCATCATCATTCTCGCCATTTATAAGCGTCATATCACTGACTGCGTGTTGGTCTCTCCAAAGAAGATATCTTGTTATCAACTCCTTCAAAGTAGATGTCAGCAAGTTTTTGTATTGCTTCACAAGTTTGCATTTGGATAGCTCATCCGCAGAAGGGCGCTCATCGGGATTCTCATCCAAACATAGTGCGATACATTCTTTCAATGCAACTGGATACTCTCGCCCTTCGAGGCGTGGAGGAGCTTGCTTTTCGATCATTGTCATAGCCCATGTCGCATTCTTATCACAGTAAGGTGGGTTTCCTGTTGCGAGCTCAAAAACAGTTATACCTAATGACCAGATATCGGCCTTTGAATTGTAATAATCTCCTTCTCGAATAACTTCTGGAGCCATCCAAAATGGGGTTCCGGCGATCGTAGTTCTCTTTGCAGCTGTCGCTGTAAGTTGCGCGGCCACTCCAAAATCACAAAGTTGAACTTGGCCCTCATTGGTGACGAGAATATTGGCCGCTTTTAAGTCACGATGTATAATACCATTTTTATGGACTGCCAGGAGTGCCATAAGAACCTCTCGAACAATTACCCCGATGTGCCTCTCTTCGAACAAGCCTGCTTTAAGCAAAGTACGCATGGAGCCTCCCTCGCAGTAGTCCATTATAATCCACAATTTCGTGTCATCTAGAAACAGTCCGTAATAATGTGTGACATTGGGTGCGCTCTTCAAATCCGCCAAAAATTGAATTTCCTGTTGTACATCCACGACTTCATCAAATTTTGTGTCGAGATCTAAGACTTTGATCGCCACAGTCTTTCGGGTTTGTTTATGATGACCTTTATATACAACACCAAACTTTCCTTGACCAATAACTTTAGTTCTTTGATACGCTGATGTATTTAGCATATTTAAATTTAGTTCTAATGTATATGCCAGCGTTAAATTTGATGAATACCAATTCTATGTCTTTATTTGTGCCATTCC
>JAKTWD010000897.1:0-14542 GCA_030581935.1 Metschnikowia corniflorae
AAGTATGAACAATTGGACCTGACGCCATCCCAATATTCACCACTCATTGGATTTGAGAATGCCAGCTTTTCCTGGAACTCGAAGTCTGACAAGGACTTTAAATTAAAGGACTTGAACACTGCTTTTTTACCCGGCAAACTCAATGTCATTATTGGACCTACTGGATCAGGAAAAACCTCCTTGTTATTGGCTTTACTCGGTGAGATGGAATTGAATGCAGGAAAAGTCTTTTTACCCGGAATCATTCCCAGAGACGAGCTTGTAATTGACCCAAGAACTGGCTTGACGGAGTCTGTTGCGTACTGTTCTCAAGGTGCCTGGTTGTTGAACGACACTATCAGAAACAATATTATATTTGCCTCTCAGTTCAATCAAGAGCGCTACGACAAGGTTGTGGAAGCGTGTGGCTTGACCAGAGACTTGCAAATTTTGAGCGCGGGAGATAAAACCGAAATTGGTGAAAAGGGTATCGCACTTTCGGGAGGTCAGAAACAACGCGTGTCTTTGGCCAGGGCATTGTATTCGAACTCGAGGCACATTTTGCTTGACGATTGTTTGTCTGCCGTTGACTCTCACACCGCGTTGTGGATATATGAAAACTGTATTTCAGGCCCTTTGATGGCAAACAGAACGTGCATTTTGGTGTCTCATAATGTGGCGTTGACCATTCAAAAGGCCGACTGGGTTGTGGTGATGAACAACGGCAGAGTCGAGCACGAGGGTTCCCCCGAGGACTTGATGTCCAAGGGACATTTGGGCGACGATGAAATGGTGAAAAGCTCTGTGATAAACTCCCGTACACAATCCTCAACCAACTTGCAAACTTTGGAGAGCAAGAACTCAGAGATGAAGGCAAAGTCCGAAGCTATCGAGTCGAAGCTACTGAAGTTGGCCGAAGGCGATGAGAATGAAGTTGTAAGAACCGATGGAAAGCTTGTCGAAGACGAGACAAAGGCGGATGGCGTTGTGGGTATCAAGGTGTACACTGACTACGGAAAGGAGTTTGGTGGATGGTTTACGTGGACATGCATCCTTGCTATTTTCTTGATCCCTCAGGGTGTTTTTATTGCCCAGTCTTGGTGGTTGAAGAAATGGGCACAGGGCACCACTGAGTCCTCCGTTGCTATCGCTAGCTTGAACAATGTTAATTCATTCAGAGAGTTGAAGACTGAGTTCATGAGCAGCCTTTTTGGCTCCACCCAACTTGCTTTCTCATACTTCAAGCCACAAGCTCTTATTGAGACTGTTGAGAGGTACAAGGAGGAAAAGTCTGTTTTGTTCTACATCACCATCTATGGCGCCATCGGATTGACGTATGCTTTATTGGCAACATTGAGAGTTTTCTGGACGTTCTTGGCAGGTATCACTGCGTCCAACAACGTCTTCAAGAAAGTCCTCACTCGCATTTTGAGAGCAAAGTTGAGATTCTTCGATAAAACCCCATTGGGTCGTATCATGAACCGTTTTTCCAAAGATATTGAGGCTGTCGACCAGGAGTTGTCTCCATTTGCCGAGGGAGTATTTGCTTGTGTGATAGCCTGTGCATCCACGCTCCTCCTTATTGCTGTGATCACGCCTGGGTTCTTGATTTTTGCCGTGTTCATTGCTTATTTCTATTACTTGGTGGGTGTATTCTACATCTCTCTTTCCAGAGAGTTAAAGAGGTTTGACTCGATCACGAAGTCACCAATTCACCAGCACTTCTCCGAGTCTCTTGTTGGTGTTGCTACGATTAGAGCATATGGTGTGGAAACCAGATTCATGAAGCAGAACTTGTCCGCCATTGACAATAACAACAGACCTTTCTTTTACATGTGGGTTGCCAACAGATGGCTCGCTATCCGTATTGATGCTGTGGGTTCCATGGTGATGTTCTTCGCCGGCATTTTTGTCATCTTGTCCATTGGCAAGATTGATGCTGGGTTGGCTGGGTTGTCCTTATCCTATGCGATCTCCTTTTCTGAAAATGCTTTGTGGATCGTTAGACTATACGCCAATATTGAAATGAATATGAATTCGGTGGAGAGATTGCAGGAGTATTTGGATGTGGAGGAAGAGCCACCTGCGGAAATCCCCGAGACGAAGCCAGACAGCACTTGGCCACTGGCAGGTGAGATTGATGTTGACGACTTGTCTTTGAGGTATGCTCCCGACTTGCCCCGTGTAATCAAAAATGCTTCTTTCCACGTCAAGCCATGTCACAAGATTGGCATTGTTGGCCGCACTGGTGCCGGAAAATCCACCATCATCACTGCGTTCTTCAGATTTTTGGATGCAGAGACTGGTACTATCAAGATCGATGGTGTCGACATCTCGAAGATCGGGCTCAAAGACCTTCGTCAAGCTATCACGATCATCCCGCAGGATCCCACTTTGTTTACTGGAACAATCAGAACTAATTTGGATCCGTTCGACCAGTACAGCGACGAGCAGATTTTCGAAGCCTTGACCAGAGTTAACTTGATTAGTAAAGGGGAAAGAGAAAGGGGTATTAGTCAAGACGACGCCAATGAGAACCAGAATAAGTTTTTGGATATCGAGTCTGCTGTGACGGAAGGTGGTAACAATCTCTCGCAAGGTCAAAGACAGTTGATGTGTTTGGCAAGATCATTATTGAAAAGCCCCAAGGTCATATTATTGGACGAAGCCACCGCGTCGATTGACTACAAATCCGATGCTTTGATCCAGCAAGCTATCAGAGATGAATTCTCCAATTCAACCATCTTGACAATTGCCCACAGATTGAGATCCATCATCGACTACGATATGATCTTGGTGATGGATGCTGGAAGAGTTGTTGAATACGATGATCCTTACGCTTTGATTGCAAACAAAGAGACCTTATTCTACAGTATGTGCGAGAATAGTGGAGAGTTGGATTCGCTTACGAAGCTTGCAAAAGCCTCATTCGTTACGAAGAAAAATGCGACTCGCAGCTAAGCTCTCATTAATTTCACTCTTAGACGAAGCAACTTGCATTGAGAATTAAGTAAAATATACGTTGTTTTCTTAGCTCGCTCTTATCTGCACCTTCATGTGAATTTACGTAATCAGCGCGCGCGGAGGCGGATTGGGTGGCCGGTCCTTATCAGCCACAGTGCTGCGCGTATCACAATGCAGCAGCTGCAGCCACATCGCGAATTAAGTTGGATGGGTTCGCAATCACGGACAAATCATTATTGAGTTTTTAGACGCATTCAACTTTCTTGGCCCGATTACTGCCGAGCGTGCTTCAGAAAGAGTACAACTTTTTGATCCATGATATACCAGAAGGCGCCGTCAGCAAATGTGTCTATATCAAGCTCCATCAAAGACTTAGAATCCAATTCCTCGGATAATCTTCTTGAATCGGAAGGTGAGTTCGCAACATATCTCCAAGAGCCAGAAGATGCACCTCAAGGACGACACTTGGGGCTCTTTTCAACAACCATCTTGTTTGTGAGTCGCATCCTAGGTTCTGGGTTCTTGGCTATTTCGAGTGGAATGTACAATGATTGTGGCGGGTCCCCATTCATATTCTTACTTTCATGGTTGGTGGCCTCTCTTCTTGCGTTCTGTGGGCTATATGTTTACCTTGAGTTGGGCTCATTAATTCCCAGATCGGGTGGAACAAAGGTATTCTTGGAGTTTATTTATGATAAGCCGCCATACATGGTCAGCGTGGTTTTTTCGTTGTACTCCGTGATTTTTGGATTCACTCTTCTGAACGTGTTGGTGTTTGGCGAATACTTCTTACATGCGTTGGATATCGAGCCCTCGGTTTTTCGCATACGACTCACAGGCTTGGCGTTCTTGTATGTCGTGTGTGCATTCCATGGTATCAGTGTGAAACATGGTGTCAGGGTACAAGATCTCATCGGCATCATGAAACTAGTTCTCGCCGGAATTGTTGTGGCCACGGGAGTATGGATCAATTTGTTCCCGTATTCAGTGACCAATATTGAATACCAAATGAATGCGAGAAATTTTTTTCCCATCAAGACAAGTGTTACTTACTCTCTGTTTGCAAGTGCTGTTATTAAAGGTGCTTTTGCTTATGGCGGATGGAATTCTGTGCACACAGTGACCAATGAGATCAAGGACCCGGTACGAACACTCAAGATTGCGGGCCCTGTTGCGCTATCCATCATCACTCTCACTTATATCGTCATCAATTTCACCTATTTGGCAGTTATTCCAAACGATGAGATAGCGAACAGTGGCCAACTCATAGGCTCCATCTTATTCGAGAAAGTATTCGGTGTTCATTTTGGAAGACAATTTCTCACCATGTCATCAGCTATTTGCACCGGGGGAAATGTGTTTGTCGTCTTGTATACTATCTCGCGGGTCAGTCAAGAAGTCTTCCGCGAAGGTTACTTGCCATTTTCTGCGTTTATGGCCTCCAATTGGCCTCTCGATGCTCCTCTCCCGACCCTTCTTTTGAGCTGCTCAATTTCGACTATTATAATTGTAGCGTCCCCGGGAGGAGATGTTTATAATTACGTCGTGAGCTTGGAGAGTTATCCACAACAGATTTTCATCTTGTCTTGCGCTGTGGGCATATTCATTTTGAGGCGCAGATACCCCGAAGTAATTTCACCCATACGGTCATCTTGGTTAGGCACTGGCTTAGTAATTTTGATTTCAGCATACTTGATAGCCCTACCTTTGACCACAAAAAGCCCCAATCCATCAGGAATGGAAAATTGGATTCCATATACATATTTGGGCTTATTGTCAATTTGCGCTTGCTTTGTGTATTGGCTTGGCATGTTTGTTATTGGACCTCGGCTCAGTGGATACACTCTTTTTGCCGAGGAATTCAGGCAAGAGGACGGACTCGTGGTTAAAAAATGGGTGAAGTCTCGTGTCCGAGAGTTTTGAAATCTCATAGATTGATCATGCTTATACTACAACTCGAAATTAGTCATCTTCATCCAAAAGTCCCTCCACTCTTTTGAGAAGGGCTAAGAACGACTTGCTTTTGAGCCTTCTGCAAATCTTCAAAGAAAACTCCTGGTCATTTAAGTTCAAGAAGTCCCCTTCTTTCTCTTCTAGAAGCCGAGAAAGAGTAGACTCAAAAAGATTATCCATGCATTGACGCTTTTTATACCTTGAAGATTTGGACTTGCCTTTTTTCCTACTTGGCTCAAACGGTATTCCGAGAAGTGATTGAGTAATGTCAGATCGCGATGCTGCTCTTTTGCGCTTAGAGGTACGTTCTTGAGATCCGCCAATTGTGTCTCCGTCATGAGGTACATGAACGTATGACGTATTACACGTTGTTGCTTGAGGGTACAGGAGAGTACTATCTCTGCGATTGTCGTTCCATTGAGATGTGGACTGTGAAATCATCGAGGTATCAACCGGAGGCTGGAGGCACATAGATTGATTAGTAGCAGCATTCATTAAAACTTGCAAAGCGTCCAATTCCCGAGGCCTCTCGTTCGAACTGGCAGCTAAACAAACACCCGCCTGTCCCTGTGAACCCAAATAGGAATCGCCCCAATTCCTAAAACCGCTGGGCTGTTGTGAATCTTCTTTTTTAAAAAATGGCTGGCAAATATTTTCCTGCGAGTGAGCAATCTGAGACGTCGTCATTTCCAAGAATGCATTTTGCGAAGGAGCAAAAGAAGAGTCAATGCTCTGAGACTCATGAGGCTGAGAACCAAATATTTGTTTTTGTGAATCAGATATTTGGCCAGGCGCCACTTGAGACAGAGAAATTTGCCGTGTTTGAGAAAGAGAAGGGCCAGGATATTCCAGTTGTGAGTTGGCGAATTGCAGATCACTTGCTTCGTACTTAGAGATGACTGACAAACCTAGCCACGAATTGATCTTGTTTGCGAACATGTTGAAATTACCCTCAGAGCTGAATGTGATTTGTAGCCGCTTGCGGAGTTTTTCCCCATCGAAAATTTTGAGACCTACTGTCGGCTCCTTGCTCAAGAATCGCACATTAGACGATGTAATCATAGTTGTATCCTAAGCGGTTAGTTTTATTTGATTCGCCATCACAGAATATTTGCACATACAATAGATTTTCCTTGAGATATTACAGCAAGGGTGACTCCAAGCGAGGCACTAGAACATCTTATTTTCAACCCCAGACGATAGTGAGTCCAATCCTTGTTGGGGATGGTGAGCTGAGAGGCTTTTGTTATAGAAAACTCAATAGTTTCAACCATTTGAAGAAACTTTAGTGAACGAGTGAAAGATATTCGAGATAATAGAACGTAAAGGGCATAAATTAGTAAATGGCGTAAACGTTTGTAGATAAGTGGGCGCTGGGGTAGTTGAGGCAGGTCACGAATAACGAGCGCGGAGACCTTGGCTGCAAATTGATAGAGCAGTAGACCCAGCCAGCGAGGAATGCATCTTGAATGTGATACAGTTTAGGAAATGTGATCTGTTGTAGTAAGACTTCACTAAATCTGATTACTCTTTAGCTCTATGAGCTCGCTTGGAGAAATTGATGAAGATTGCTGGCGTCCGCCATCAAGTCCCGCTTGATTGGAATGGGTCCAACTTTGTCGATGAGCGCTGTCATCAAATCGAATATACTCCCACCGATTCTTGAAATTGTTTTGTTGGTTTGAGGATCGGGGCCAAGGGGATCGAAAGCTATTGCGCCCTTAATGGTATCAAGAATGTTGAGATATTCCAAATCAACACCAGGGTAATCCAATGTAGACACTCTGTCCGTTTTCTTGCACCCTTTCACGGGCGCCTTTCCCTCAAACCGGTCTCCGATCCATTTAACTGCAGCTCCAGCTCCTTCAATGTACTCAAGAATGTGTCCTGAAGTGTTTGACGTCGTGAACTCAAACGACTCGACACCCCACTCGCAAAAGGTGTCAAAACCTTCCTCTGCATTTTCAAAGGGGATCACTTCGTCTGGTTTTCCATGGTATAAGAAGAGAGGTACTTGAGGTATACCCGCTGATTTGTTAGCAGTTATTGTGTTGTCGATAAGCATCTCAACGACCTCAGGTCTCTCCAAAAGAGAGTATCCGCCCGGGAAATACCGGGTTTTCCCAGCGAAATACCCTGTGTAAGGGTACGAAAGAAGGGTTTGAATTAGACACTGGTCCTGCGCTTCTTTGAGTTCGCTTATTCTTTTTGGATCCACGTAATCCCAAATTTCATCCTGAACCACAGGATACTCCGTGACGAGCCCCAAGATTCCAGAAGCGACGAAGCCAGAAAAAAAACCACCTTCAAGAAAGTGTAATGTTCGCGTGATGTTTGACACCCATCCGCCGAACGCGGCACCAACAAGGTTGTCTGAGAGTTCAGGGGCGTAAGAAGGCTGGAGAACGGTCGCCCAAGTCGTAGGTAAAGTTCCCCCAGAAAATCCCCATAATGCAACTTGAGCATCAGGATCAATGCTTGTTTCATTTCCAGATGACAAAACCCCTTTGATGGAATCGAGGGTGGCCATTCCTGCCAATCGTCCGGCAACAAAAGCAGCATTAGGACCCTCGTAGTCGGGAATCACTACGTACCAACCTTTGGTGAGCAAGACGTCCATAAAGAGTGTCTCCGCCTGCAAAGCGATGGTGGATACTGATGCTCCGTAAAGAATCGAATAGGAAGGACAACAGTTCGGACTGGCCGAGTCTTCGGCAAAACTGTAGACGACCAATTTTGTTGGATCAGCGTTGTGTGGCTCCAAGACTGTTCCAACAATCCCAATTGCTTCACCTTGCGAGTTGGTAGAGCGCACCATGTACTGCCATGCATTCTGGACGCTGATGGGAAACAAAACAGAGCGTATCAATTGCGGCGCGGGCCGCCACTTGACTATGTCGCCAAGATCGTAATCTTCAATATTACTAGGGATTCTATAAAAGTCGTCTTCCATCGGTTTTATTGGCTTGATGTACGTTGCTTGTGCGAGGCTGCTAAAGGTAGCCAACATCATAAATAGAGTGAGCAAGATCATATTTTGGTAACTTAACTGATAATGAAATGAATTCGGAAACTGAATGACTGCTTTGAAGCACCTTTAAATACATGCCTCGCTACCAAGGCCACTTGAGCGAAGGCTCTTCAAGAGGGGCACTAAAGCGGGTGGATTTGAACCACCATTTCCCGATGCAGAAATCTTCAAACCTACGGCAAAACAATAATATATGCATTCTTCGGGCATTTAAAGAGCAGTGCCAATAACCATAGATTGGTTATGTCCCCTCCTACAAACATTTGAGACTGAACTTACGATTAATGGGGTTTGAAATAAGCTTTTCAAGTGTTCGATTTCAAGGGGTTCAGAATGGCAATACCTTTCACGTCGGAGCGAATCTCCGCAGGTTATGAGCTTATAATTCAGTAGAGAATGATTGAAGTGTCTTTTACTTTTGTAAAGAATGATTGAAGTGTCTCGATGACAATGGCTTTTTCTTATCTTATCTTTATTTGTAAGTGTATCTCAAATTTATCTCACCGAAGAATCTTCATCGTTGCACTAACTGCTCGCAAGCACGATACAATAATTCATGGCACGAGTTGGTTGTGAGAAGGCGATCAACTCGATCAAGCCATTACAACTTCTACGCATCATTCATGACAAAAGAAAATTTGCACACAAAAAGCGCAGTGCATCATTTGCCAGATCCCCTAAATTAAGGTTACCGAAAGTAGAATAGGTTATGAGCGTTCTCAAATACAATGTCGAGTGCGCCTGAATTGGGAAATATGCCCCACAACTGAGATGCACTCGGCTAACCCCACACCCTCAAAAAATTCAGCATCCCTCATCTTCCCTTTCAGACTCATTCTCTCTCTCATGTGGCGGGATGAGCGGGGTCAAATTTACAGTGCCTAAAATTGGAGTCCGAAAGTTGCGTCTGTCATTTCTGGTGCATATGATCTCTTATCGGGGCTCCCACTCTGTACTTATATTCTAGCTCTTGGATACTCATTCAAATTCGAGCATTTCAAGCCAGACTATATTCTCGCTATTTATACCCTCCCGGTGGTATAATAAGGTAGGTGTACTTTATGTCTCGGGTGCCGCCCAATAAGTGGCTAAGCGGGCTTTTTGGGGCAGCTGCTTGCTATACAGTACTCGCTCATAGAGTCAGTTGTCTCGAGATATTGCACGACGATCAATCCGGTTTAAAGATGGATGTCCCGAGAGAAAACAACTTCGATCTATATGTAGTCGCTCTTCTGATAAATTTCAAGTTCCTTCCAATTAGTTTGCTTAAATGGTGCATCTCATCGCACGAGAAAGTAGGATAATTAACATGATCGATGTGAACGACCTGCGTTTGAGTTAATCGATACATGAAATATCTCCCACTGCCAAAAATGGCAAGAGCCCATAGTGGCCGTACATTTGGCTATTCAATAACCAGCTCATGTGATACCTCTCTAGTTGACTTGCATGGTCTGTTGCTCATGACCCCGCCTTACTCGTGCACTAAGGCTCGCTTGATTGGAATGGGGCCCACTCCCTCAACAGTTGCCTTGATCTTTTCAAAAAGAAGCGCATCAGCTTCAGAAAACTTTTTTGGTGAAGCCAGATTTGGTCCGAGCGGGTGTAAAGAAATGGCCTCCTCATTCGTGGCGAAAATTTCAAAGTATTTCAAGTCAACGCCAGGATAGTCCAAGTTGGATTCTCTTTCTGTTCTCTGGCAACCACTGACAGGAGATTTCCCCTCAAAGCGCTCCCCAATCCACTTGAGTACAGCCCCCGCTCCCTCAACATACTCAAGCATGTGACCCGAGGATTTTGAAACCGCAAATTCGAAAGATTCAACACCCCACTCGCAAAACTTAGCGAAGCCCTCCTCCGCATTCTCAAAGGGAATGACTTCATCCGGCTTCCCGTGATACAAGAACAAGGGAATCTGGGGAACACCTAACGTTTTGTTTGCTGTGATCGTATTCTCTTGAAGCATCGCCCGAACCTCGGGTATGTCGAAGATGGAAAGCCCATCGGGGAAGTACGGACTGTCCCCACCAAAAAACCCTGTAAAAGGGTAGTTGACAAGAGTCTCAACAAGGCACTGATTTCTTATGGCCTTGAGCTCGTTGGTCCGCTTCTTATCCGCAAGGCCCCAAATGATTTTTTCAGCCTTGGGATATTCCGTGATAACCCCCAAGATCCCAGCAGCAACAAAGCCAGAAAACACACCTCCATCGAGGTACTCGACCGTCCGCGTGACATTGGACACCCATCCACCAAAAGCCGCACCAACGAGATTAGCTGAGAGCTCTGGCGCGTATGATGGCTGAAGAAGAGCTGCCCAGGACGTTGGAAGCGTTGCACCAGAAAACCCCCAAAGCGCTACTTGTGCTTTTGGATCAATGTTCGTTTCCTTTCCTGACCCCAAAATTCCCCTCACAGAGTCTAAAGTGGCCATTCCCGCCAATTTTCCTGCGACAAAAGCAGCGTTGGGACCTTCGTAATCGGGTATCAAGACGTACCAGCCCTTAGTGAGTAGGGCAGTCATGAAAAGTGACTTCATCTGCAATGCAATAGTAAGTTGCGAAGCTCCATGGAGAATCGAATAAGACGGAGCGCAATTAGGACTCGCTGAATCTTCGGCAAAACTGTACACGACCATTTTTGTTGGGTCGGCATTATATGGCTCCAAGAGTGTTCCAACAATTCCAATTGCTTCACCTTGCGAGTTGGTGGAGCGCACCATGTACTGCCAAGCATTTGCAATGTTAATGGGAAACATGAGGGACCTTATCATTTGAGGCGCGGGCCGCCACTTGACGATGTGCCCCGGGTCAAGATCTCCGATGTTATCCGGAATTCTGTAGAACTCATCTTCCGAGGGGGTTTTTGGTTGGATGACGGCCGCCAGGACGAGGCCCGCAAGAGCGATCATTGAAATGAACCAGGCTTGAGGATTCATATTTGGCTGTCATGAACTTTCACTTGTGAATGAAAAAACAAGACGAACAAGCAGGGATTGGCCATATTGTATGATTTTTTATCCCTTTCTTGGGGTAGCTCGAAACATAATTGCCGCAAATACGGTAAATTGCCAAAAAGAGTAGGCTTGACCTTTCTCATCCTCTCTGGGCTCTCCACGCGCAAGACAACAGCTCGTGCATTAGGTAATTTTATGCATAGTGATTGCGACAACGACGGCAACGGTCATCTGCATCAAGTCTTCCAGTGCTGAATTCACCACTATGAGGACGACTTTCCCGCAATACCTCGAACAAGAGCAACACATGAAGACACATATACAACGGGAATGATGGAGTCACCGTATACCTACCTTCCAGCCTGAGTCGAGGTCTTCAAAATATGAGCCATGAAGAAGCTACATTCCTGTTTCATGACCCTCTTAGTGCCGTGCAGTTGCAAGTGAGCTGGGTTACGAGCGCACGCCCGCTTTGAGGCTTACATAGGAAAAAAATATTATACGGAACCTCGCAAAATTTTTGCCCTGATGCTTGGCACCTGGCACGGCATGAGTGCAGGGAAACAAACCTCTATCGCCCTGTAATTTACTAAGTGGAGCTGGCTCAATCAGCAATTTTCACACCCACACTATATTTCTTGATCAACAAACTGTTCGTCATGATAAAACAAAGAAAAGGAATATGTCTTTCGCACTTCTGTGGTGTATTGCGAAGCCGAGCACGATCAAGCACTAAAAGGATCGACTCGGGGTGCGTGCTTTAGCAGTTGCACATACCCTAATATACTAATTACAAAAACGTGGTCATGCAGTCTTTGAGCAGGAATAGGCCCTAAGTCTCTGCATAGAACCGAATTGCGAGGACCAACTTTGTACGAGTGTGCATCATGTGTTTGATAGGCTGCTGGCCCTCAATGCAAGACCGATATAGGCAAGTATTAAGGTCATGAACCCGCACTGCCACCCGGAGGAGATCTCCTTTATAGGGGCCGGTGGTGCATGTGGACCGTCCAGATGAGGCAATTTGAACTCATTTCGCCTTCACTTTCATGTTCAAACCTAACAGACACTAAAGCAAATGGTCCTCACCCCATCAAGAGTTCACTCATGTAATACCGACCAAGAGTCAATGGCTGGTTTTAAAATCTAAGTGAAGCCTTCAAAGTCTTTTCTGACATTCTATAGTGATAACGAGTGTTCGGTGAGCGCAAGCAAAGAGAGTTTCGGGTCAGAAACCTGACGTGTTTTGAGTGCTGTCGCATCATGAATTTTCGCTGGTGCATCCTTTGATAACATCACTGAGAGTAAGTGGGCAAATCCCAAAATGAGTGTCCGCTATTTATATCTTGGCAATTTTTCATTAGTAAGAATTTCTCCTAAAATTACCGTGGCTTCCTCAGCACAAAGGTGGAAAAACCTGCACTTGTATAGTAGTTGCTGAACCAATGCTTGACAATCATGTCGCATAAGTACGCCGCAGTGGCCTTGTCAGGTGTCTTTGATAACCCAATATTACCATCAATCATGTGTATGCACTGTGACCGCTAACAACTAGTCTTTAACATCGACACCAAATGAGGTTTTACTTCCCCATCGTGCCTTGTCACACATCGTTGGGTTGTAGCGTAAAAACTCGAATCTCTATAGATCTGGGGTTTTTCCCGCATGGTCAAAAGCGGTCAGCTGTGTTTGGTTGTTAACCCAATATGAATTGTGTAATTATGCAACACAGATATTACCAGCGTAGCAGGAAATCGCTTTCGAGTCACTCCACCCGGGTATTGCTTAGCGAATCCTTCACACGGGCGCCATGTCTACTCGAAAACCCTCTTTTCTCGCGGCAACAAGGCAAGTCTTATCTTCAACAACCTGTGCCAACAAAGAAGGATACCGATTATGGCTTAGCGATAGTTAATAAGTTTACCACGAGAATCATTGGATAGCAACTCTATTTGATATATCCTTTCTTTTTTACCCCGACTTGGTGGTTGTAGGTGGCGCCCTGTCGCTAATTTCCTAATGGAGATTTAGTGGGGAGTCTCAGTACTGCAGTCTCCGCAATCTGGCACCATACTGACGAGGTGTGCACAATGGATTATTGGTAAAATGCCCCACTTGATGCGGACGTGACGTATAAAAACTTAGCTTGCCTATTGACATCATTTCTTTTGAGGACCAAGACTACACCGATATGACTACTTCCGTTTTTGTGTCTGGAGCAACCGGGTTTATTGCCCAGCACATCACCAAGCTTCTTCTCACTAAAGGCTACAAAGTGGTCGGGACGGTGAGATCCGCCCAGAAAGGTGAACACCTTAAAAAATTATTTGGGTCGTCCTCTTTTTCTTACGAGATTGTTGCTGATGTGGAACCCGTAGGTGCTTTTGACAAAGCGTTGCAAAACCATCCGGAAGTGACTGTGTTCTTGCACACTGCCTCTCCTTTCCATTATAAGGCCTCTAATGTTGAGGAGGAATTGCTCAAGCCAGCGGTCAATGGCACAAAAAACGCTTTGAACGCAGTGAAGGCTCATGGGCCACAAATAAAAAAAGTCGTAGTCACTTCCTCCTATGCTGCGATCGCCACTGCTGCTCTCACCACTGATCCCAATCACGTCAATACCGAGGAGACTTGGAACGATATCACGTGGGAGGATTCCAAGAAAGACGCCCAATCTGGGTACAGGGGGTCGAAGAAGTTTGCTGAAAAAGCCGCATGGGACTTTGTTGCGGCAGAAAAGCCGAATTTCGATATCTCCTATGTCAATCCGCTGTTTGTATTTGGGCCGCAGGCGTTCGACTCTGAGGTGAAGGACCAGCTCAACACGTCTTCCGAGTTCATCAACGCGTTCTTAAAAATGTCTTCTGAGAGCGAGATTCCGGCTTTCAAGGGTGGATTTGTTGATGTCAGGGACGTGGCAAAAGCCCACTTGGTCGCATTTGAAAAGGACTTGCCCAACCAGCGTCTTTTGTTGAACTCTGGAAGAGTGACGGGCCAGGACTTGGCTGATGTGCTCAATGAAAGCTTTCCCTCTTTGAGAGGCAAAATTCCAGTTGGAAAACCAGGTTACGGAGAGGAACTCGAGGCTGGCATGTGTAAAATCGACAACGAGAAGACTAGGAAGATCTTGGGCTTTCCATTAATTGACTTGAAGACCAGTGTAGTGGACTCTGTTGAGCAGATTCTCAAGGCAAAAGGCGCAAATTTGTAGACACGTGCAGCTTGAGGCAGCTCCCTGAAGGGCACACCATTTATTGGTGAGCTGAGATCTGCGAATTCGGGACAGAAACTCGTGATCGGGTGACCACATATAAATATATGTACATGAGGACGTGTTCTCGAAGAACGCGTGTAAATGCAATTCATAAGGCCAGTCGTTACTCCAAACCCTTCTCAAAGACGCCATCCAAGTTTTTCAAGGCGAGTTGGTACAACAAAAGCATGATCGAGCTTTGCACTCCCGTCCAAATGAATCGGGGACCCACACCCGAAAAAAGGCCGAAGACTCCCTCGTTTCTATATATAGACAGCAACGCGTTGAGTGTGGAAGATTTTCTCAAAAACGCCGTGAGCCCGGCCGTGCGAATCTTCGTGCTCTCGTGATGCAAGCCAGCCGTATCGAGAGTGGCAGTCTGGATTCTCGTTTTTATGACATCTAGAGG
>JAKTWD010000898.1:0-14516 GCA_030581935.1 Metschnikowia corniflorae
CCGATTCACCGATACGGGACGCAGTAACGCACGCATTTCTAATACAATAGAGTTGACATATTCGCTTGAGACACCAGCCGGATCAAATGATCCCAAACAATATACATCCGGTTAAGAAAGAGCCGACCAAAGCTAGTCCTAAATCTAATTCTGCCCGCTCGCAAAGTTTGCTGTCTACAATCACAGAAGATTCATTCTACGAAAAAGTCGACCTATCGAAACTATATGAGGCAACGTTAAAAGCCGTTTTGCTTGAATACATTTGCGAAGCTAGATTCTACAAGCCAGTACAATCTCGTCCAAAATATACCCTGTCCACTTCAGTGCCTCGCAATGGTCCGGAAATACGCAAATCTCGCATGGTTCGCCCGGATACGGACACTTTGTTACCTTCATATTTGATCAATGGTTTGAAGACCAAGTTGAATACGGTGGCTATGACGAGCTCGTCATATGATGATCTTACCCGCCGGCTGCTACTACGTTTCTACGGCGATCTTTTGGACCCCGAATGCGTAAGTGAGATAAGTCGAGTGAATTCTGTTGACATTATTGTGATGAAGTTCGTGTCTGCAGCCAACAAGGAGATCACCAAATTGGGGCTGATTCCCAATGAGGAAATAAGTTCAGCTGTTTTTCGCCAGGCAAAGACATTCATTGGTATCATCATCAATTTAGTGGAAAAAGATAAAAATGCCGAAGCGCTTGTCGCAAAGCTTAATGAACATAAGGCTTCGTTAAGTCCTAGAAATAGCTCTTCAGGATCGTCCCTAGTCTCGTCTTCGGCAACCTCAGCGACAAGTATTCCAGCAGATGTGAAGCTCCCGACCCCATCTTTCGACTTGGCCGACATCGATCAATCATACTTGGGCCTTCTTAAAGCCCTATTCAATGTTGACTCAGACCAGCTACAACGGGACATTTTGCGCCTCAAGCCAATCATCACTCAAAAGGCATTGGCCAAAGATATCGAGCAGATTTTATTTTACGTGAACAAGGATATAGGTCGATATGCACCTAGTCATTTTGTCTCTGAAGAAGCCTATCAAGCATGGAAACACCAAGAAGTAGACTTTTGTGAGTCGCTTTCAAAAAAGTATTCTGTCCCGACGCCAATGAAACTTCTTCCTGCCCCGCCCCTTCCGCAGGGTGACGAGTTTTATTTCATGCCACTCAAATCTGCGATGACGTCTTTTTATGTCATTCTTTGCAAGATGTGCATGATTGAGCATCGGAATAAATCCAAAAATTCGGATCCCGATGACTACCTGATTTTTTCTAACAAGTCCAAGGACCTTTTGATGTTGTGTGGCCGCATATGGAGGGTGAATGCTTCGTCCAAAGCCGTATGCCTTTATACTGCCGCTCACCTAGCCGATATTCTTGTTGATCCACTTTTAGCTACAAACATCAATGAATTGGGACCTATACTGATTGAATCCACTATGAGTGTTTTGCAGACATGTAAACGAGTCGTCGAAGATGCCGGGCTTGATTGGGATCATAAAGACGGATGGGCTTTGCAAGAGCAGGATGATTGGGCGAAATGCTTGGGATATACATACAGTGAAGTGTTCCACAGTATCAAAAGTTGCTTAGGTGCTGTACTCAGCAAGTCCGTGAAGCCAAAATTCGGCCCATACTTGAAATTTTTAGGCGACTACATTGAGTCAGATTCACTATTCTACAAAGTGCAGTCTTCAGGACTCACAAAAAAGTGGGAGAGACGACTCACGAAAGCCATGCTTCGTGTATCGGAGTCACTGTATGCTGACTATCTAGCTACTTTGCCTAGAGATAACACCGTGGGTATCCACCATGTTTTGGACATTGCCGATAGCTTGGTCGAAGATGTCAGGCTTCTACTGAAGCGATACAAGAGTTCTTTGCTCGGCTTTCTCGATGTGGCGAAGACGCATGCTGCTGTTGTTTTGAAAATGTTTGCGTCTGATGCCAAGACTATCCTTGAACACATTCTTGCCCATAACCATGCACGAGGTGAGTTTATGAACTACGGGGACTCTCTTGAGGCGTACAAGTCTCTTTGCGAAGTTCGCTCGATATATCAGCAGGTTGCCCCTTCCAGCCCATTTCTTTTTGATTTGGAAGGTTTCTTCTTCAGGTATCTCGAGAGCTGGGTAACCGAAAGTGGCGACAAGATCAAACAATTTGTTGAAAGTGCGCTTGTTGAGGACAATTTCGAACCCATAGATATCGAGAACGATGAAAAAAAGTACAGCTCTTCTGTACATGATATTTTCACAGTCATAAGACAGTACCTAAAAATTCTAAGTGATTTAAATTGGCAGAATGAGTTACAGCTTGCCCAAACCTATACAACCTTCATAGAGAGCATTAGCTCTTGCTGCTTGTTTTACGCTAGTGAGATTACCGAAATGATTTTTAGTGATCTCAGTCAGGATATGGAACAGCAAGGGGCTGCACCATCTCCAAATACTCACATGGGTTGGCTTGCTGAGGTGAAAAGTGTTGTCAACAATATCCAACTCGGCAACGTGAAGATTGAAATGGAGCCTTTCAACTTTACCCCTCGAACGTGCATCGGTCTCAATAATTTGAGCGCCATGATTCAACAACTTTCGAAATTAGAGACTGTGTTGGATCCAGAAGCAGTATCACGCAAGGCGCAAAAAGCAAATGAGCTGTCAAGACTGAATGTTACGAGCCATGTTTTTTCCATCCGAATAGTCAAAGCTGAAAACTTGAAGGCGTCCTCAGACAGCTCTAGCATCAAACCATATTTGACTCTTATTGATACAAATGCAAAAAAAAGAATAGCAAAAACTCGAACCATGAACTCAGCCAATCCGGAGTGGGACGAAGAGTTTGAGATTTCTGTCGAGGCTAATGCATCAGTCACTTTGTCTGCAACTATATGGGAAGATCGACTCGGCTCCCACGGTGTATGTGGCAGAGCACTCATGCAACTTGAGCCCCGGAAGTTCAGGCACGATGGTCTACCACAGGATGTGTATCTCGACCTTGACCCCGATGGAAGGCTCTTGGTTGAAATTGCAGTGGAGAATGAAAGAGATGATGCAATGTTTGCCATGGGGAGAGCTCATCGATCTCTCAGCAGAAATAGACAAAGAATCGTCAAGATGATCGTGGCTAAGTTCTCCGAATATATTCGGCATTGCCTTTCGAGAAACACGCTCAAATCGGTTTGCGGAGGTAATGGGAATCTTAAGCCCCGCCAAGAGCAAATGGATGACGCAATGTTGCCGCTTTACACCTACTTGAACGTCAATTTACTGGTGTTAGCGCAGTATTTAACTAAAGACCTCTTGAGGCTTGTCATGTTGGAAGCATGGAAAGTCATTGTTTACAGTGCTGATGAACTTTTGTTGCCAAAATTGACGAGTTCAAGAGCCTTGAAAATGTCGAGTTTCAAAGGCAAAGCACAAAGTTCAGGTACCATGAAGAATGGATGGCAATCTGCGGTAACATCTGCGGTTGCTAACGTGACAAACTCTTTGAATCAGCTTGGATTTGGAAAAACATTAACAAGTAACGAAATCGAAACCGTTTTGAGCTGGTTACATTTCTTGTGTTTCGATTTTTTCTACAATGAGGGCAATGGCCCACCTGTCCATGACTTGAAGAATGAACAGTATCAGTCCCTACTATTGATACCTGTTTATTACGACTATGATATTTCTTCATCGGTGAACGAGATTGAGCGGCTTTCCCCAGCGTTCTTGCAGACGCTCAGGGAGAAAAATAACATTTTTTTAGCGGGAAGTGATGGTATCGACGCTGCGAAATTAAGAAGCAGAGCTGGTTCGATTGCGAGGACCCTGACGATAAGAGCGAATGCCACTGCAAAAGCGAGGGCTACGGCTGCCAAAGAAGCAGCAGAGTTGCTGAATGACCCGCTTGTGGCACAAACTTCTGCGGAGAACATCATACTTCGTTTACTTCTTGCCAAGGGTGAAAACGCATACGTGTGTCGAAGGCTAGAACAGAGAGAAAGGTTGGCTCATACCATTGCAACGGAAAGGTTGGCAAAAGCAGCAGCCGAAGGAAGATTATCTGGATGAAGCGTCGCACGTTATATTATTCGCGGCCTATTAAATTAATTGTCTGCTATATAGCTCCTTGAATCACGATTTCTCTTGAAGGCCGCCCACGAGCTCACTTGCTCGCCCACCGTTTTCAACACCAGTCGCTTCCTCCATTGTGCTGTCATTGGCATCTTGTTGAATTGTTGTGTCGTTGTGTTCATGTACCACTGTGGAGTCCGCATCAATCGTGGCATCAGGGTTAGGCTTGAGCGCCTTTTGTCCGTTCATCGACTTAGAATCATAGACCGGCAGCTCGAGTTCACTGACTTGCGGTTCGACATCTCTCGCGCGACTAGTGAATTCTGCTTGAGCTATCTTGAAATCCTTGGCACCTTTTTCCTTCAAGATTTCAAAATTAGATGATAGCTGTGCATGTGTATCTTCGCCTGTATTGACCCTCCAAAAAGAGTCTACGTCATTGAGCGTCTTTCTGAACTCATCGAGCTTCTCTTCCTTGGATTTGCCAATATCTTTCTGTCTCACAAGGGCAGAGCTAGACACGAATTTATCGCTGGTATCGGCATCAAAAAACAACCGGTAGGAATTCTCACATATGGAGACCTTTAATTGAGATTCGGCAGTTCCATTGCATTGGTCTTCGTCGACAGCATTGATAAAACTTTTGTGGAACGGCATGCTAATTTTGGACATGGGAACGCCCTCTGTTGGATGCGACATGATGTAGGAGGTCACGTAGTAGTTGTACCTCTCCTGAGAGTTGGTGTGGTCGTTGATCGTTAGATCGTCAAGACCGACAAACTGTATGTTCACTGAATTGTCCAACTCTTCAAATGTTATTTTGAACATATTTTCATCAGTGCTCATCAACGACCGCGCCCTCATGCGATACAAAATTTGATCTTTCGCGGTTGTTGTCGGGCTGTGTCTGTCTTGATCAAACAACTCAATCATCTCAGTAGTCTTGGAATCGGTTATCATCGTGTGCATGTACTTGATCATTGACTGTACGACTTTATCGATGGTGTAACATTTGTAAGCCTTGTTCCTGTAAGCCTGGCGCAAGCTCTCTTCGAACCACTGGTGCTCAATTTCATTATCCAACAACCTCTCAGACAAGTTCAAGACCTGTTTGTAGCAATCTTTGGGGCCTGCAACAATTTCGACACCAAGTTCTTGTAGCTGATGAGATACCAAGTTCAAGTCTTTGGCAAATTGGGGAAACTTTCGGGAACGGATCTCATCCTCAACCTCTTTGTTCATTCCCTTGATCTCGAGAAGTCTCTCGTACAATGTTCTGAAATGGCGGAAGAAGACGTAAGTTGTTGTGTGACAGAAGAAGTTGAATTTATCTCTTCTCACTTGCACTTCACTGTCTTCCAAAGAAAACTTGGTTGATGTCGTCTTGATCCACGAGTCATCAGGCGAGAATATGTGCTTGGATTCACGAGGCTCCTCTGTACCACTCGAAGGACTTTCCTCGGTTTCTTCTTTTCTCGATTTCGACTGCTTGGTTAGAACATCGCGTAGCAAATCCTGTTCACGGCTGCGCTTTTTGCCCGCACTGGTATCATTGTGACCATTGGGTTCAGTAGCGAGACTCTCCTCGTGACTCTCGCCATTCTGCGCATTCAGCTCAGCTGAGCGAGCTGTCAACGCTTTCTGGATCGTGTCGAGAGAAATTCCAAAAATCAAAGAAATGAAGTATCTGAGGAACACTGCAAGCTTCTCCCTGTCACTCGACGAATAATTTGAAGAACGATGTATGTAGAATTCTGAGAGTCTCATGACATCGAAAATGACCTCGTCGTCTGTGAACTTATAGTTGAGCTGCTCCTGTGGCTTAGGAGTCAAAGGATGAACTCTTTTGTTTTGCTGCTCAATTTTCACGGTGCTAATCTCGCTGACAAGTTGCTTGGCTGTCAACAACTTTTTATCAGCTTGCTTGAAAGTCAATCCTAAGTGATCCAATGATTTGTAGAACACCTTCTGCTCCATTTCTCTCCACACTTTGTTCCACTCCCTCTGAGAACGTTTCCACTCTTCGTCCTTCTGCTTCAATCTTTTGAGAATGACCGGCACTGCCACAGCAGGGTTTTCATGAAGAGCTTCTATGACCTCAAATCCTCTGTCTTTGTCGTAAATTTTACGAATCACTTTTTTGTAAATCGTTTGAGAGGTGTGGCCCAATCCAGGGGGTAGCTTGAAGCTTGCCTTCTGCTCAGGTGTCATGTTGGCAATTCGGTTTGCGATGGTTTCCAATGTTTGAATCGTTCTCAAGTTTGCCTCCATATGGTAATCAAACTCAAGTCTCTCTTCCTCGATCTTAAAAAGAATCTCTTCGTACTGGTTTTTTCTGTGTGAAATAAATCCAGAATCCTCAGAGGCCCACGTTGGATGGCCAACCAACTCATCGTTCAATACCTCCCAGCACATCTCATCTCTGCCAGAGCATGGCATGAAGGTTTCCACCTTTGGTAATTGGCGATACGAGGGGCCGTAGGACTTGCACAAAGAGAGCTCAATTTGGTGCTTTTTGAATGTGATGTCTTCCATGTGTTGCGTCGCTTCCTCGAAGCCAACAAATTGTTTGAACCAATTGATGAGATCCTGGTTGTTATCGCCCAAGAACGCCTCTACTCTCTCCACGAGTGTCGCTTTGTCGATAATGTCCTGCGAAAACAAATTCAACACTTTCAAAAACTCGTTGTAAGTTTGTTTATTTCCTATTGCCTTCTTCACCTTGTCAAAGAAAGATAGCTCCTCCAGTAAAGATGAGTTTTTGGAGATTGCCGAGGGTGGGACAGGCTCGGGAATACCAGCTACCAAAGTGGGGTTGGCATGCATCGCAACAGAGGTGACGCTGGGCGTCACAGATTTCTGCTTGGTAGAGGACACCACTGGAGCTCCACGAATTCCTGAGAAAGTAGCTTCTTCATTATAGTTGTTCTCGAAAGAACGATGTTCACTGTTCTTTCTTGCAGATTGTTGAGAGACCGAAATTCCTTGTTCGATGTCGTTTGTGTTTGACGCTTGGTAACGGCGATAATTCTGGTCGGGGCTTATCACTGGACCTCCAGCATTAGGTTGAAAATTGCCCAATGGCGGTAATTGCGAAGCGCCATTTCCATTGTAGAAGCCCTGGTGTTCGTGAGGCTGAAATTGAGACTGCGCGTGCTGCGGTAATATCTGATCCTCGGGCTTCACGATAAACTGAGACGGCTGATTTCCGGTGTCAGGAAGAAACTGCTTGAAATCATTGAGAAGGTCGGGCGAGTTGGCGAAAAGCTGAGTGACCTGCTCATAGACCTCTCCAATCGGCTTCTGTTCCCTCTGGTAAGTCTGCAAAATCTCCAAGAATTGTTTATAGATGTCAGGCTGGTGGGCAAAACGCGTTTTGATCTTATTGACGTAGGAGATCGCGTGATTGAACTCAATCTGACCTCCAGTACCCGCTTGCTGTTGCTGCTGCTCTTGCAGGTATTCGGCGGCCTGAGATGGTTGAGCCAGGTCCGCCCACTGCTGAGCGGCACCTCCGAAATGAGCGACACCATTGAGATTGGGTCTCGTAGTTGTCCCCGTTGGCGTCGTGACCCTAATGGGGTTGGGGTCAGACGGATCCAAAGAGCACTCGATCTTGTATCCTGGCGGCAAAAAGGTATTGAACCCCTGAATCAAGTTTGGATGGCCGCGGAACAAAGAGGAGACCCGGTCTATCACGCCAGGGGTGTCGATGCTCTGTGACTTGAAGTCCTTCATGATGTCCAAGAAGTTGTTGTATACGTCCTGCTGGTTGTAAAACTGGATTTTGACCTGATCCAAGTATGACAACGCGTCCTTCACATTCAAAGGCCTGTACGCGTTAGACGTGGACGATCTGCTCATGACTCCCTGGGGAATCGACAGCAAGCTCTGCGCACCTTGCTGGTCAGCGCCCGCGGCTGTCTCCGGTGACTGATCAACATCGCGTGAAAGATGTGCGGGGACCTTTTCGGGCAGCTGACTGACCTGCTGAGGAG
This sequence comes from Metschnikowia corniflorae, assembly GCA_030581935.1. Lineage (NCBI taxonomy): Eukaryota > Fungi > Ascomycota > Pichiomycetes > Serinales > Metschnikowiaceae > Metschnikowia > Metschnikowia corniflorae. The sequence continues at coordinate 8,066 of JAKTWD010000898.1, forward strand.
CGCCTGGAGTCAAATTTTGAGTAGGTGCTGGAGGTTGCTGCTGATATTGCTGTTGCTGCTGATGTTGCTGTGTCTGCTGTTGCTGGGCCTGCGATGGCTGTTGTTGTTGACGTAAAGCAGGTTGCTGAGCCTGAGGCTGATTCTGACCTGATTCTGCCGATGCAACAACGTGCTGGGGTTGTCCGTGTAGCTGCAGAGGTTGCTCATTTTGATGGGTGAGGTTGTAGATCGAGTTGGGCAAGTGGGAACTCAACGATCCATACCCTGGTACCTGTGGGAGACGTGTCCCAACCGCAGGAGGGCGCAGGTCCTCACTTGAGCTTATGGACGGGATCGAAAATACAGGGCCTGCTCCACCACTGCCTCTATTGCCCAATGCGGGGAGAGACGTAAACGGCGGGAACTGCTGACCTCCAGTTTCGAGTGTAGCAGGGGGCGGCAAAACAGGGGGCTTCTGGCGGCTAAAGTCGTGGTTAGTTGGATGACTTGTGGGAATATGTAGAGGGGTGTGCGTGGGTACATACTTGAAAGGCTGATTCAAGGGCATGCCCTGATTTGGCCAGTGGCTGTCCTGGTTGGTCATAGAAAAGAGCGAAGTTTTTGACTTGATTCGGTCGATTTGCGGCGTAGATCTGACCCACCGAACTTTTGAATTTTGACGAGACCGCCCGTTAAGTGGTTATTACTGAATATATCTCGAGATGAGAAAAAAAACACCCCGAGCAAAAAAGCGAGCAGTAAGCCTACCCGAACGATTTTCTGACGATAAAATAGACAAAATACCTAGCTTTGATCCCGCGATACCACTAGAAGCTTTTTTCAAATAAATCAGGCTTTTGCGTAGATTTTGGCGGCAGTGTTACTATATTTCAGTGTCCTATGAAGAGACTACAGAGAGGCTGCCAACAGGTACCTCGAGATAGGTGGAGCGGGTGCGGGTAACTGGGGTGAGCGAACTGGCAACCGGGGAGACCATCTTGTGTGCACACCGTGGTGGTGAAATGAGCGGCCACGGACCCAGCAGACTTTGCTCAGCGCCGATGCCAGGCACGTGACTCTAATTCTCAAGCCCTGCTGGGTGCTATGGGTACCCAGTATAAGTAGCTTTTCGAGATTTCAGCATTTTAAACTTTTTTATCACATTGGTCATACTCAAAAAGCCTGTTTGCGTTTTGGAACTCTTTGGCACAAATTGATCGACAAACAGTCGATTATTCTGTGACGCGAACAAAGAGCTAAACAGACTGAAGACGAAATAGGAAAAAAGATCAGCACAAGAGAAGCGCTTTTTTTTTTCTTTTTCGTTTTCAATTATTTTTCAAAACCAGCTGCTCATTTTGGTCTTTCAGCTTTGTGTATTACTTGGAGAATTTGAGTTATCAAGGGTCACAGGTAAATCATAGCCAGTACTAGTGGGTATAGTTGATATCTGCAGTACATCTTGTTGACCTTCATCTCAACAACGCCGTCCCTAACTTTCTCTTTGAAGACTGTCCTGTCCACACACAATGAACGCCCCCGATAGATTTGAGCTTTTTATCTTACCGGATGGCTTGGAAAAGTATGTTTCCCTCTCTCGTGCGATCTATCTGCTTACATCACTCTAACACCAATCTAGGATCAAGATTATTCCTGACACCAAGGTACCAAATGCGGCTATCATTAAAATTGAACGTGAGGATCACACACTAGCTAACATGTTACGTGCCCAGTTGGCAAAGGACGACAGGGTTATCTTCGCTGCTTACAAGGTGGAGCATCCCCTTTTCGCCAATTTCGTTTTAAGGATACAAACGGATGACGATTATACCCCACGAGATGCCTTGAAAAATGCCTGCTCGAGCCTAATCTCTGAATTGGATATCTTGAAGACAAAATTCAAAGACGAGTGGGCGCTTAAGTCTTTGCTCAACAATGACGACGAATGATTAAATGAACAGTGTAATATAGAGCCAGAAGTGGCGGTGAGTAATACGAACTCAACAAACATCGCCTTGTAGTATAAAGCAGGGCTCAAAAAATACGATTATTTTCAAGAAATTAGTGTCAAACCAATGCTGTACTTTTATCCTATATGCTAGGCTATTTGATTTTCGCTCTTATGGCGGCCTCAATAATGGCGATCTTGTTCAAGCAGTCGGGCACCTCTGTATTCGAGAAATTTCCCCGCTCCATGACTAAAATCAAAGGATGCGTTTGTATCACTCTATTGGGCGACACATGAGTAATAGCCAAGCCGTTCTTGGAAATGCAAATTTTATGGTGATCTTTAAAATTGAACTGAAACGTCCCGTTGGTCAACTCGAACATGATGTAGTCACTGTTCCTGGTGTATCTGTGCAAGAAAACGGTCTCTTTGCGCTCCTCGTTGTCACTGACTTTCGACAAATTGCTGTTCATGTACTTTGCGAAGAAATCAACAATTTCAAGCTGTCTTCTGGCCTGGGACGGTGGGTGGCTGACTGAATTCTCAATGCACGCCCATCCCTCGTTTTCATGGTGAATCAACTCCAAAAATCTATCATTGTTGTGGAGCTTTAATATCGTGTTGTTGTCGTTGAACAAAACTCCGATGTCGTCGTTGTTCAATTGATATGAGAACCCATATTTGTTTGAGTAATCCACCCACTTCGAGATGAGTGTTGGGTTTTCACAAGTGGGAAGCTCCCTCGTGTCCAACTGCAAGTTGTCTCCAGTACTGGTGAGAGCTCGGAGTCTTCGCATGTTATGGGTAGTTTCGATGAGTGATTGCTCTAATTTGATGATGACCTTAGTGAACTTCGAGTGGAAATTAAGTTTTCTGAGTGACTTTCCATTCTGGTTGACGATTGACGTTGGTACCGCAATTTCCTGATATTTCGATCTGGTGTCACCTGGCGACAAAGACTCAGGCAACACTGCTCTGGGCTGGCTCGAATACAAGTCTGACTTCAAGATCTCCACAGGATTCTTCAGCTTAGGTGTGTATATACCTGCTTGAGTCTTTGCATTGGCAAAGTTGAGCATGCTTTGCCCGCGGGGGATGGCATCCATAGCATTTGGGGTCGCCGTCAATGCCTCCTCGACAGTTTTCGGTGGGAATGAACCTTGGAACCAGGGGTAATCCAAGATTTCGTTGATAGTAGGGCGACTGAGCGGATTCAAGCTCAACAAATCTTTGATGAGCGTCTTGGCATTCTGGGAGATGGGCTTATCAGCAGGAAACAGGTATTCGGTCTTTTTGATCCTCTCGTAAATGACATTGACATCTTTAGCTTGAAACGGAGGTTTTCCCACAAGCAAAGCGTACATCATGATTCCAATAGCCCAGATATCGACCTCGAAAGAATGGCCAGTTTGTTTACCTCCCAACACCTCGGGTGCGATATAGTTGGGAGTTCCACAAATGGTATACTTTCTGGAGTCCGTGGAGGGCAAAACGGAGGCCAAACCGAAATCGCCTATCTTCAAATTCATCTCGGGGTCGAAGAAGATATTTCCAAGTTTCAAGTCTCTGTGGATCACTCTACGCGAATGCAAGTACTTGATGGCACCAACAATTTGCACCATGAAGAAACGGACCTCGGGCTCAGAGACACGCTTTCTTGTTTTCAAAAGCTCCATAAGCGATTGATTGGGGCAGATTTCCAACAAGATATACACGTTAACATCATCTTCGAAGCAGTCAACAAAATTGACAATGTTCGAATGCTTGAGTGATTTGTGAATTTTGATCTCCAGCAAGAGCTTGGTTTTGGTCTTTTCATTCTTGATCAGAGCCTTTGCGACTGTTTTCGCCGCGTATATACGTCCCAGAGCATCCTTCATTTGAAAGCACCTGGCGAAACCACCCTCGCCTAAGAAGACACCTCTACGGTAATCGATACCGTTCCTCGTCCTCACAATAGATGGAGGTGTTTTGCAAAGAGCCGAGAGTTTCTCTTTCTTCTTTTTGGCCTTCTCTTGGACTTGCTGCTGTTGCTGCGGATGCTGATGCTGGACCTGAGCCTGATGGTCTTGATACAAATTTGGCTGTGCGTGATTATTGTAGTAGTCGAATGGAGCCTCTTTTTTTCTCGAAGACTTGCTTGGAGTGACGTTATTGACCCGATTGAGCTGACCATTCTTAAGTGGTTGCAAGGGTTGAGTGGTACGGAAATTCATGATGACTAGATCTTTTGGTAGAACAATATAAAGGGCCGGAAAGGGTTAGATGCAAAATGGATGAGATGTGGAAACAAGTCTCTTCAAAACTCAATGAGACCAAAACAGGAATTGACTTATGGGTATCGATTTTCAATTGGTGTCGAATACTCTTTTTCAAATGTAGACCACAAGCGGCTGGCTAACTATTGGTAATTGAGTCAATGTAGAGTCGTGTATGAAAACGTTGGGGGCGCCTCGAATTTTCCTATTTCGTCGTGAATTGTATATATATACTTTCGCATATACCAGACCTGGGGGAGAGTATATGTATGACTATTATCTTTTCGACTAAATAAGAAGTTTTTGGAGGTTCTTCCCCAGCGTGAGCGGTGGACAGCCCATCATGTTTACAAATGTACCGCATTGAGTAACGAGGTAGGGCACATATTTACAAATAAAGCGAAACGAGCATCGATGTCCTGCAGGTCAGTCTCGCTTACGACCTCAAGCAGTGCCAACATTACCATAATGGAACCGAATTGAGTAAGTAGGGGCATCGGGTGCTAATCACACTAATTAAATTTGATTGAGATGACGTGTTTACTCATTAAATATAAATTGGAGCAATTGGGTGAACTGTGTCTCACATCTAAGCTGTGTAGGTAATTTTCCGTGGCCAGGGCTCCTCGCATTCACCCTCGTAAATCAACTTGGAAAATCTGGAGACAGTCTGTGCCAAATGCTTCAGATTATTTCATTCATGAACAACAAAACATGTATCAAAGTCATCCATATAGAGGAGTAGTGTGGATAACAGTGCCGTTCCATTGCTTCAGAAAGTATATTGTTGCTGATTCATCTGGGTGCTTGATCAGGAAATTGTCGTCTCGATTAGGAAAACATATAGGCGCACCACAACAAACACCCAGCTTATTCAATGCAACTTTCAACACGTTTCAAATTATGAGCATTCGCATGCGAAAAGGAATAAACAAATTGGATGAGAGGCTCGATTGTTATACAGATAAGAAAACTAAAGTAATGAGGTTCAGCTGAAATTGCATCTGCTCGAGAACCTTTTCAACTCAGATTGCGCGAGAACACCCGCATCCATCACCTTCTCAATGATATTGTCGTGAATCTATCCCACGCGTCATACTCATTGCAATCCCGTGTTTGAAAGCACAGTTTGGAAAGTTAATATCGCGGTAAGAGTCTGCTATAGATTTTGGTGTCATACATCAGCAAGCGCGCCCACGCTTTGACCGCGTCAAATATCAAAAATCATTGCAAGAGGTTTTAAATTAATTTCATTCAGCAAAATAAGTATCATAAGGCATAAAAACACAGCTTCACGAAACGCATTGGACTTACATCTGGTCAGCACCTTGATTGGCAAGACGATCAGCATGCTCGTTGCCCTCGTTTCCCAGGTGTCCGCGCACGTGCACAATGTCAATTGGCACACCTTGCGCCTTAAGGTTCGAGTAACGGTTGTGGGTTTCTTCAATCAAGTCCCTGTTGGCAACATTGGAGCCCGAGGAAGTCTTCCAATCATTTTCTTTCCACTTGTTGGCCCAAGTGTCGACAGAATTCTTCGTGTAAGTAGAGTCAGTATGAATCTCATACGACTTGTTTGATCCACTGTTGGTCAGCTGTTCTCTTTCAATGTTCCTCAAAGCATGGTTCATGGCGTGCATTTCGGCTCTCTGGTTAGTTGGCTTTACACGAGAGACATCATCCACTGCGGAAAGTGGCACGGCACTGTTACGAGAGTCACCGTTACCGTAGTAAACACCATAGCCAGATTGAGGGACGCTTTCTCTACCATTGCCACGAGCCGCACCATCAACATACACTTTTTCAGTGTTTCCGCGGGTGGAGCTGGATTTTGACGAATATCCGCCAGAGTATCCTCCCGAGTATCCTCCTGAATACCCTCCTGAATAACCTCCTGAGTAGCCGCCAGAACTACCACCAGAGGAGCTGTTTCCACCTCTGCTAGCGACAAAGTTTTGGGCCTCCAGCTGAGTTGCAAACTTTTGGTATGTGGCTCCCGAGTAGCCATCCACGTTGCTCTTGCAGTCACCCCAAGAGTTGTAAACGCCGGCAGATCTGCCTTTGGCAACGGCGTAATAAGGCATTTTCAATGTAGATTTCAATTGTGTCGTCACTCGCATATAATGTGACCAAGCAGTGGGTCACGATGTCTCAGGATTCAAAAGAGTTCAGTGTGGTGAATCAAGACTGAATGCTTTTGGAGAGAAGACTCAAAAATTGAAGTGTAGTGGGAACGTCGCATATTTATACAGGGATATGCGCCATT
>JAKTWD010000899.1:0-14505 GCA_030581935.1 Metschnikowia corniflorae
CAACATGCCAGTTCTCGCAACCACCAAAAACCGCTTGATTGACACCATACACGAAACATCAGGTCTTTATGGTGCCAAAGGAAAGTGGGGAAACCATGAAACAGAAACAGGAGTGTGCCGCCTCGCGTTGTCCGACGAGGATAAGGGCGTGCGGGACTGGTTTGTAGCAGAATTAAAAAGTTTGGGGTGCACTGTGAAAATCGACCAGTTGGGAAATATTTTTGGGATTTATCCAGGACTATTCGAGGGTGCTCCCACAGCCATCGGGTCTCATTTGGATACCCAGCCCACTGGCGGCAGATACGACGGAATCTTGGGGGTCCTCAGTGGTTTGGAGGTTTTGCGAACCTTGAGAGATAATGCGTATACGCCTCAATATCCAATCTGTGTAGTCAGCTGGACCAATGAAGAAGGTGCCAGATTTCCCATGAGTATGATGTCTTCATCTGTTTGGGCCCAGGCCGCTGATCTCGAGGACGTGTATGCGTTGAAATCGGTCACAGATAAAGTGCCCGTATCGGTGCGCGAGGAATTATCAAGAATCGGCTATTTGGGTGACCTTCCTTGCCTGGTTGGATCCAATCCTTTGGCTGCCCATTTCGAGCTACACATCGAACAGGGTCCTATTCTTGAAGAACAGAACAAGAAAATCGGACTTGTGCAGGGGATACAGGCACTCAAATGGGTCGAAATCACCATAAATGGTAAGGCCCAGCATACGGGAACAACGCCACTCAAGTCCAGATCCGACGCTTTGCTCGCGTTCTCTCACATCATGTTATGTGGACACGAAATTGCTCTAAAACATGGAGGTTTATTCAGTTGTGGCATCTTGGAACTAGAGCCCGCGGTGGTGAATGTGATTCCGCATCAGGTCCGGTTTGTCATCGATATCAGACACAAGTCTGATGAGATTTTGGAGTTGATGTTTTCTGAGTTCCAGGTGAACCTCAACACAGTGATCCTGAAGGTGGGGGTCAAATTGAGTCTCGGCACAAAGACGCTTGTGGACCAGAAGGCCGTGCAATTTGACCAAACATGTATGGATTGTATCAAGGAGTCGTCGGATGAACACTTTGGAGCGTCACAATCTATGCCCATAGTTAGCGGTGCTGGTCATGACTCGGGACTTACTTCACTCAAGGTTCCCACGGCAATGCTTTTTGTTCCTTCCAAAGATGGAGTATCTCATAACTTCGAGGAGTACAGTACACCGGAACAAGTGGACGACGGATTCAGAGTTCTTTTGGGGGCAGTTTTGAGATTCGATTTGTCAAGAACGAAGTAAGCTGGGAATGAGTTCTTGGAGATTGTTCGTGGCGGCGAAACTGTCATCGTGAGCTACGTATTGAGGAAAAGTGACGATCTTCGTAGCCTGTGAGGTGGTCTTGAGCCGTGGAATTGATCATCAAAAACTGCCGAGTTAATGGCTGGCCGGACTGAAAATGGGCCTACTATTCAAGGCCATTGGCGCTAAATTGTCAATCTTGGTGGCTTTGGGGTCATTGACAATCAAGTCCACAAAATTGATCGCTTCCCACACACACCAACACAGTATGATATGCTAAAAAAGCATCAGAATTTATGATCTTCCCACGATGTTACCGTCAGAAAGTATGCCATTCCCATCAGAAATAATATTCAGCTGGCCACAGTCATTGACTCAAGAAACCCCACGGAGACAAACGGGGGCTAATTCTGGGAACAAATTTTATCGTTCGACCCTCAAAGATTGAACGCATCTCAAATTCAAGACTTTATGCGACACTCTCGACTCCCCATTGTCATATAGATTTGGACAAAACCAAAACATCTTCATCGTCCAAAAGAATTACGAATTATCCCGGCCACCCCCTAGCGTACACTTCATGCGTTCCTTTATCTCATATAATCAGTTTTGAGCAGAGACAAACTAATAAAGGTCAGCAGAATAGACCTCCAAAAGCAGCCTCCATAACATCACTCAATTACCCTCTATTGCGCCTCCTATTCCAGCACAATTCTCAGGGAAAGTTGAGCATGAGGAACAATAACGGCTCCAAATTCGCGCTCCCAGTTCCAATTAATGTTGCCCGGCACTTAGTTGGAATCAATTACTAATTTGCGATATTCAACGCGCGGCTGGCTAGCCGGAACTCGTTTTTCCTTTGTTCTGGGGAAATTTTTCACGTAAGCGTGGATCTGTTACTCCGCAGTGTTTGCATGCAATTCCGCAGCGGTATTTCCTGTCATTGTTTCCACGCGTTTTATGATGAAATTGAGGGTGGCCCTGGTGCCCGATTAAGAAAAACCCCTATTCGAAAAACCAAACAGAAAATCGCTCGTAGGCTTGGAGTGAGTTTGAAAAAGGGTTCTGGCGAGGTTTCTCACAGACATCGCAATGGGTTGCGGGTTCATGCGATTACCGATTCGTAAATAAAGCGCACCTTTTCCATTTCAGATTTCAAGGCTGAGCAGTTTATGCCCTTGGAAGAGAATCCACAATGAAAGATGCATAACCGCATGAGCCCACAGCCAATTATAGAACAATGAGACCCGCAGGGGAATTGTTGATCCTGGCGCAGATTGAGAGAATCTACTTCAGAAGCGTGAATGCCTGGTTGAAGCACGTCCATCTGCAGGAACACCCATCGTTCGTGCATGGACAGCGACACCGTTTTGAAGACTTTCAAAACAAACGCCAGAAATAGAACCAATAAAAAAACGAACAATGGTCGTGATGAAACACAAGCACGGTGTGAGTACACAACGCCGTCGCCGCCAGCGCGTGTTTGCTCATGCAAGCTTGGAGAAGAGTCCACAATCTGCAGTCCTGTCTGGCACACAAGCCGTCTCCTGCCGGCCGTGGGTGCAAATCTTTGGCGAAACGGCGCATGACATGCCGGGTCTTACGTGAGGCAGCCAGCGCAGTGCAATTTGCAAGCGTATAAGGAATGACCAAGCAAAACTCTGAACAATGGGCAAATCACCCCAAAGTCCCGCTTGGTCAAATGCCTCAACACCCCAAACGAGATTCTAACCCCTCGTGTTTTATATAAGACACTCTGTGCCCGACCGGTATTTCTCTTTTGTTTTCTTTTTGTCATCGCTCATATCGCTCCTATCACACTTGCCATGAAGCTCACTACTCTCGCTTTCTCATCCATCATCATTTCCGCCGTGGTCGCTGAAGGTGGCGATAAAAATGTCGTCGAAAGTTCCGTCACCGACTTAGTTGAAACTTTGCCCCCTGCTGAAAACAATGTAGCCGAAGGTGCTGTTGGAGGAAGCGTTGCGAGTGCCGGTCCAGCATCTGGCCTCAATGGTCTTGGTGCTCTTCCTGAAGAAAAAGCCATCAATATTGCGGACAACCAGAACATCGAGCTTAAAGACGATCAGACCTTGCAAACCGGTGTAGGCCAGGAAGCCAATACTGCTGCTGCTACTGATGCTCCTGCTCCCCTCGCTGCTCCCCTCGCTGCTGCCGCTCCTGCTGCCGCTCCTGCTCCTGCTCCCCTCGCTGCTGCTGCCGCTCTTCCCAAAGAGAATTCAATCACCATTAAAAACAACCTGACCTCGGCGGTACCCCAGGGACAAAACTACCAGCAAGGAGTGGGCCTCAAAACTTCCACCGACTCGGTTGCCCCAGCTTCCGATGACCCTCAGGAAGTTGCACTTATCGTCAAATCCGGCGACGGTGCTGATGCCAAAACCGTGGGCTCGCTTGAGCTCAAGACCACCGATGATGGGACCTCGTACGCGTACGTCAAGACCGATGGCGATGCGAGAAAGTTCGATTTAAAAGACGGAGTCGCCACTGCAAACATCAACGGAAAGGCCAGCGCCATTGGTCACGTGGAGGCCCATGGCGGAGGTGCTCTTATTCTTGCCGCAGATGCCGATGCTCTGGCCGTAGTTGAGCAAAAGCTTGAGTTCAACGGTGCCGGAAAAGTCACCAACGTCAAGTTTTACGCCTCTGCCCTGGCTACCATCGGCATTTCTATCAATGGCGTTATTCCTGAAGGTGCCAAGCCGATCGAAGTGTACAAGAAGGTCAGCGCTTCCGCCAAGTTGGGTCCTGTCGCATGGTCGAACAACACCATGAACACCGTGACCAACTACGTCACCTACTGCCCCGAGGAAACTACCATCACCGTGACGACTTGCGAGTCTCAAGTCTGCAACCCCCACGAGATTGTTGTGCAGTCTGAAACCACCATTACCATCACCGGTGAATGCTTGGTCGAGGCCACTGCCGAGGCCATGGCTGCCGTTGAAGCCGGTGCCGAAAATCCTAAAAAAGAAGAAAAGGTTGACAAGGTGGAATCTGCCTCCATGTCACGTGCCGCTGCTGCTCTGGCCAGTACCTACAACGGTGCCGCTGCCAAGAACCTTGCTGGCATTGCCGGAATTGCTGGTATCGTTGCCTTGATGATTTAGGACAACAGTGTGCATGCTTTGTGTTGATTTAATTTGAGAGCAGCTGCTCCAGGTGTTCGGTATGCTCGGCATATTTCGTTCGGTGCTATTTTCACTTATTTCCCCTTCCTCCTTTCGGCCACCTTCAAGTGGCGCTCACGTCTAATAAACGCTTTTTTTTCGCATCCAGTGTCAAATTTGTTTGTGCTCTTTCTTAGGGAAGTTGTTGAAGGCGGCCAGTAGATGTCTGAAAAAATTTGATAAGCTGTTCAATATTCTAACACATTGGTTTGGGTACCAACGAGAAACCCCACTGTACAGTAGCAAAACATCTCTCTCAATACTTTGGCTCACGGTTCGTTCCTGAAAATGAAATAGGCTTCGATGACTCCGAAGTAAACGAGTCCCTCTCTGTGCAAAGCTTGTTTATATTGTTCAAACTTTTTCGAGATAGTCACATGTTGGCTTTTATAAGCGCTATCTTTAAGGCACAAAACATCAGGGCAGCTTCATCGAGGCTCTTTCATTTTTCATTTTTACAGATTTTAGTCTTGTGATGTTGGGAATTGGGCCGTGGCCAGTGATAGCTTCATGCCACGCTGTGAGGAACTTTGATCTTAGCACACTGGTCAATAGTTAGTTTGTGTCTCGGTTTGAACGAAAATATAGTAAGAAAATTGGATGTGAGCATCCTCTCATCAATGAGCGAAAATTTCCACTAGAACAAATTGGAGTTTCGTTATCAGCCTCAAAGGATATCCGTGTGCAAATTTGAAGCAGACTCGAAAAGTGCTCTATTAGCGCAATCAACGCTTATTTAGTCCATTGCGGACAATTAGGTCATAAGTAGAATAAATCTCCTTTCCAAAGCCACTCTTTTGGATTACAATCGGCACAGTCATCGTTGTTAGAGACTTGTATTGTAATCGACGAACCAAAACTGGTCGTTTTTTCCGAGGCTTATAGGTATCAATAGTAGGACCCTCAATCTTCAAAAAAACCAGCAAGACGTCGGGGAGCATCGAGAGGAGCTCCATCTTGCTTCTTTCGAGTTTGACTTAACAACCTCAACTACACTCTATGTCGCTTTAGTGGATCGAAATTGAATCATAGGTTGATGCCGGATTAGGCTTCTCGAAAAGTATAAATAGAAATCGAAAGTAGCAGAAAGCAAATCACACGACAAAGCTCACGAAAAGAAAGACGAGCAAGCCGAAAGAAGACCACAAGTTCACAAATCCAAGCCGAACTCCATTTGAAAATGCGTTCAAGCTCGGAATGCCCGGAGGAGAGCTCGAGCTAGTACTCGACAATGTTGCATGGGTCGTGCTTGTAGTGAGTGTAGCAGGCGCGGTGCTCCTCGACGCTGTTGCCTGGGTCGTGCTTGTGGTGAGCGTAGCAGGCGAGGTATTCTGAGTTGTCGTGGTCAGTGTTTCCTCTCCCAGGAATCCAAAGAGGCCGTTATTGGGAGGCGAGTGGGTGGTGCTAGTAGATACATTTCTGGTTGAGGTTTCTTCCGTGCTGGTGGAGGTTTCTCCCGTGCTGGTCGAGGCTTCCTCCGTGCCAGTAAACCCAAATAGGCCATTACCAGGAGGTGTGTGGGTTGTCTCGCATACACATGATACTGATTCCGTCTGTGTGTGCCCGAACTGATCAATCGTGTGATGAAACTTCGTGCAAATTATCTCCGTCTTGGTAACCGTGAAACCAAAATGATCGACTGCGGTGACGGTCTGAGTCTCAGTGATGGTAGTCTCCTCCAAGATTGTGTCGGTAAATCCAAATTGACCTACCTCCACGGTTGGAGTCGATGTGTGCTCTGACTCGGGATGGGTGAATCCGAATTGACCGACTTCCGGGTGCGTGTGTGTTGTTTTGGATTCCTCGCACTCGCAACTCTCCAGCACAGTTTCGGTAAATCCAAACTGACCGACCTCCGGCGGTGTGTGCGTGGATGTGATTTCCTCGCACTCGCAACTCTCCAGCAAAGTTTCGGTAAATCCAAACTGACCAACCTCAGGCGGAGTATGAGTGGTCGTGGTCTCTTCGCATCCGCAATCCACAAGTTCAGTGTCAGTAAATCCAAACTGACCCACGTCGGGAATGGTCGTCGTAATCTCCGTTTCACATGGACATACATCGGTGACTATCACGGTGACCACACCATGGATGGTAGTTGTAATCTCAAATTGCTGCACCTCGACCTGGGTGGTGTGGTGAGTTGTGTGCTCAGTAATAACGTGATGCCCCGCACCTAAATCTTCTGTGAACCCGACGAGTTCAGTTTCGATACTCTCCACGGTTCTTACTTCAACTTCGTGCGTAACTCCGAATTGGTCGATTACAAGTGTGACAATGTGACCGTGATCGGTTGTAATTTCGGTGTGCTTGGTGTGCGTGGACCCAAAGAGGTCACTACTGTGAGTATCAGTCATAGCACCCGTGTGAGTCGTGTCCAAGCTATTGTCGGTGCCTGTCTCTGTATCGGTAAATCCAAACTGACCAATTCCTACGGCCAGCCCAGTCAACGTGGTGTTAGTATCATTATGTGTCAGCAGAATAGACTCAACCGACAGCCAAGTATACGAGTCAGACCAACTAGAATAAGGTGAAGAATACAGCAGACTTGCAGCCAACGTCGGGGCAATAAAAGAGAAGCGAACGAACACGGCAAGCACTAAAATGAACGACATGGCGAATGCTTCTATCTCTAATGGGGAAGAAAGCTAGACAACAAAGAAAGAGGTGTGAGAGTGAAAAGAAAGAAGTAAGCTCCCATTTCTAAATCAGCAAGTAAGCGCCGATATTTATACTCGGAAAGGGGCCGGACTTTTTTGCAGCCATTTCTCACTATGGTCATCCCCTTTGAACTGCGCGCATCAAGTTCCCGCCATATCTATGTACCCTTCAGGTACTGCATCTAGTCTTTTCTCTGGACCCCTTTTTGCAGCATTTTCAGCACCCTTGAGGTTACAAATTCCCGGGAAAAGTTTTTAAATTGTGAACAGCTGTTCCAATACTCTCTTCTTGTTTTCAAACTCAAGGTCTTTTCAAGTGAATCTTTACAAATGAGTTTTTTCAAATGAGTCTTTTCACATTCTATGTTTATACATCAAAGCGAAGCAACACCCTCTCCTTAGGATATCGGAAACTGCTTAAGTGGAGACAGCGCTTCTGAAATCTTAGCTTTGGTTGTATAGTAAACTTGTTAGTATTCGTTTGGAGCTGGCAACGATGGAGGGGACAATTCCAAAACGGGGGTTGCTTTGCCGCCGAATCGATCATTAGTCGCTTCGAATCACAGCGATTTAAACACGCGTTGCTGCAATATTATGAAGAAATAGTCTTTCTACTCCTGAATCTATGGGGACTTACACGTGGCGGCTAAGATGTGAGGGGGTTGAGGTGACCCCCCTTTTCTGACATCACGTGACCTCATCAACCAGTTTCAGGCGCTCGTTGCGAAGATGCACGTGCCACCTAAAATGGTGTGACTTTGATTAATAATAGAGGCAAAACTCTCGCTGAGGTGTCGTCATACATCATGATTCTGGCCGACTCCTTCCGTTCGGGAGCAAGCTTGCTGCGCGCGGCCGGAATGCACGTGCGCTCCGAAGTTCGCACTCAATCGTTTTGCAATCGGCAAAACTAGGCAATGCGAGTCTGGCATCGGCCGTCCGGTGGCGCAATTCTGGTCTAAACGTCGCAAAATGCAGATCTATGAAAAATTTGAAATGCAGCTCGATGATTGAAACGATCAAAACGCGATTTTCGAGGAAATACCCCATCACCTTGTCACATGAAGAACTATATCAGCTTTGGATCGAAGACTAGCCCAAAACACCTTTAAAATGATTAATAAGCTGTTATGAGCACTGGTGTGTTTGAGACGCGGCGTTTCTGTGCCATCCTATTTTCGGGACTTTCCGCGCCTATATTCTCGGAACATGCTCAGCTCGGGCGTATATTGAACGCAGAAAACATGAGTATAAAATGTTTTGAAAGGTTTCGGGAATCCCAGCCCACCTTGAAACAGTGCCCTCGTATCATATCTCCATTGACAGTCTTCGAAAAGTGCCCTTTGCAAAAGCGTTCATCTTGTCGAGGTCGCTCCACCAGATTGTGTGAGCGCGGTGCATAGACAGCAATCTGCAAAAGGCGCATTTATTTGTCAGATAAGCCATGTGCGTCTTCCGTCCAGCTTCGACCGGGGAGGCGGCATTATAAAATGCAGAACGCGGACCCTGAACGCCCTGAGAGCTGAGATTTTTCATTCTTTTCTCTCAGATCAAGCTCATTTTAAAATATATCGCCATGTATCCCGAAACTTTTGAAGCCATTGGTGTTGTCGACTACGACGACTGGTTGAACCCAAAGAGGTTTGAGTACAAACCTCAAGACTTTAGAGACTACGACATTGATGTGGAGATCCAAGCTTGTGGTGTTTGCGGATCCGACATCCACGCTGCCAGCGGTAACTGGGGCCGTCCATACCTCCCACTTGCAGTTGGTCACGAGATTGTTGGAACGATCGTGAAGATCGGCCCCAACGCCAAGAAGGGATTGAAGTTGGGTGACCGTGTGGGTGTAGGTGCTCAATGTGACAGTGATGGTACCTGTATTGCCTGTGAGAGAAACTTGGACAGCAACTGCAGACAGATGGTCCACACCTACTTGAGTACCTACCCCGAATCTGGCCACAACACCATTGGTGGTAACGCGTCGCACATCAGAGTGAACTCGAAGTTTGCTTTCAAGATCCCAGACAACTTGGAGACCGAGTACGTCGCGCCTCTTCTTTGTGGTGGTATCACTGGTTTCTCTCCACTTTTGCAAGCTAAGGTGGGTAAGGGAACCAAGGTCGGTGTTTCTGGTATTGGTGGTATTGGTCACATGACTGTGCTTTTCGCCAAGGCCTTGGGTGCCGAAGTTTACGCCATTTCTCGTTCCCATGCCAAGGAGAAGCTTGCTTTGGACTTGGGTGCTGACCACTTCTGTGCTACCAACGACGACGACTTTACCGAGAAGTACAAGGACACTATTGACGTCTTGGTGAACACCAGTAGCTCTTTCAGTGGATCTTCTTTCGACAAGACTTTGGGAATGATCAGACCAAGAGGTAAGATGATCTTCATCACTGCCCCTCCTGCCAGCGAGCAGCTCGAGCTTCCTCCTATGCCGATGCTCTTCAACAACTTGTCCGTGCAAGGATCTCTTATTGGTCCAGTGGACGAGATTCAGTACATGCTTGACTTTGCTGCCGAGCACAACATCAAGCCTTTGGTCGAAACCATCGACATTTCCGAGGAGAACTTGAGTAAGGCCTGGAAGAGAGCCGAGGAAGGTGACGTCAAATTCAGATTCACCATGGTCGGCTACGACAAGTGCTTCAAGAAGAAGGAGTAGCCTTCAAGTTGTAATAGAGAAATACGAACATTGGCTTCATAGATACATAGCTAACTCATGCCAAAGTTTATGGAAACCTCTCATTCATCAACCTCCTGACAGTGTGTATTCTAATACATGCTTAGGCAAATTGCAGATTGTCAACGTTTGGAGATACGCACAAGCAGGCTGATCAATGACCAATCAAACCTATTCAACAACAAATGTTAGTATGCATTATCTGCCAAAAACCGCCTGCCCAAAATATGATCAACTTCTCATTCATCTTTCCTTATATGTTCAATATCATCCAACCATCGGATTAATCCGATGGAGTCCTTTGGATAATAGTCTATCCAGTAAGGGAACAAGAACCACGCCGTCCTTTTCTTCCCTGCACCAAACCGAATAGAACTGCTTAATGACTTAAATAAATCAGTTAAGGTTTTGCAAATTTTCGTACGTGGCGTCTTGTGGAGCTAGCATCTCTCGTAAATACATTGGTTTTGAGAATCTAATTTTGTGCCACCAGTATTTGGTGGTCCCTAACTCGTTGTAGAGGTGTCCAACAAATGGACTGGCTCGACATTCATGAGACATAAGTGACAGCGGAACTGCGGTACTTCATCCGTACTCGAGAAATTTAATGGCACCCATGAGCCGAAATTGAACAAATGGAAGGCTGTGAAATCATTCCTAGCCAACCAATCATGTTGGTGCAGTTTTCTCCAAAACTTTTTCCATCGTCCCGACCGGCTGGCTTCAGGGCAAACCTGTAGGAGTTTGTTTGGTTTTGTTGGGGAAAGTTTCAACTGCTTTGACTTGCTTAACAGCTTTAACATGACCCCTCGAATAGCCAATAGCTCCTCCTGCGCTATGGCAAACGGGCCAGGCTTCTCTTCTATTGTAATCGCTGTCTCCAAGAATTTCTCTGGTGTTGGTTTCAGGGTTGAATGGGAACTGGCCAAAGTGTTGAAGTAATGCGTGCGTTTCACCACCTTAATCCAGGCTTTCATGTATAATATCTTATTTGACGTACAGGTCCATGCAAGGTTTTTGAAAAAGCGCCCTAAGCGGTCAGACAAGAAATCTGCCCAGCCCACGACACCTATATTGCTAGCATCCTCGTGGGATCCTTGTCGAGAGTTCTTCTCATATGGGCAAGAACTTTCGTATTGAGGTAGTTTGTGTGACAGTCTGATTGGTCACTTAAGACACAAACAAGCACCGGCCTTGTATCGATTCTTGTTCGAGGCTTGTTGTTAAATTACAAAATGTTCGCGGGCGAACCCGACCCCAATGCTTCTCACCCCGACACGCTTTCCCTCCCCCTAATCCCACCGTCCGTTGGATACTTTTTATAAGCAAACTGTGCATCAATTTAGGCATTAATTCAGTTTGCAAGTAGCTGCACTTTCATTTCCATGACTCCAAAACCTCCTTTTGTGGGTTTGGCTTATAACTTGCCTCGTCCCACACCGCGGAAGACTCGACTTAATGCATTGTCCATTTTCGTTACCTCTTCAGTTTTCATACATTGCACCAAATCTTTGTAAACTGTTTTTAAGCTCACAAATTTCACTGTTCCTTTCGCTCGAGTTATGAGATCTAGGTCAGCATTACCCCTTTGATATGTTATACATGGCAAATTGTCGATCAGGCCTTTCCAATTAACGCCTCTAATTGGAAGACCCAAGTATTTGGTCTCGAGATTACGAATCGAAGACTGCAGAAATGGTAGGATGTGTTGGTAAAGTCCTTCATTACTCAGACTAAACCCACAAAGTTTAGATATAGAAGGACTGATCTTGCTGTTGTCTGCAAACTCATCAACAGGCTCCTCCGTGTTTTGGTCAAGAGATTTGCATTTGCATCAGTTTTTGATTTATTTTTCCGTTCTGAAGATATGCTCTAATTATTTTATCTAAATGGAATTAATAATCACGACGATAATATGACCATTTCCGTAATATATCATACAATTTATTTTAGTAAATGAAAATTATGCGTAGTTCAAATACAGTAAAACCTCGATCAGTGCATAAAATGAAGGGTAAATAATTGCGGGAGCTCACCACAGATACTCAGAGCAATGAAAAGAATATTAGGCAAAACAAAGCACTCAAAGGCAGTGCATACTTGGCATCTATTTAATTGTCACTTTAGCCAAAACCAAAGAAATTGTACAAAAAAAAATTTGTGATTTGTATTTATCGGCTAAAACTAATGGCTTCACAAAAAAAATGCGCATTTAATTGATTTTTTCCAATTGAGAGCAAATTTTTGGTCACAAGAACTAGAAAAATGAGATTTTATTTACATACGTATGATTGTCTCGAAATTCTCTATTATAACCACTGATTTTCGTAATTTTATACACTTTCAGGAATTCACCTCATCAAGAAAACCACCCAATCCTCGATAAG
The DNA here is from genome assembly GCA_030581935.1 of Metschnikowia corniflorae. Lineage (NCBI taxonomy): Eukaryota > Fungi > Ascomycota > Pichiomycetes > Serinales > Metschnikowiaceae > Metschnikowia > Metschnikowia corniflorae. Next base: position 12,210 of record JAKTWD010000899.1, read on the forward strand.
TGAATATTCTCGATAAGTGCATAGAAGCGCGCGTTTTTAATGTATTCACTTACCGAGGTTTTCGGTTTTACTGTAACCTGCCGTGCCGAGGAACGCGCAGCCATAGTAGCAATCTGCAAAACCTTGATATTCAAATTCATATTCACGATATTTCCACGACCGCCACGATGTCGGGGTTTTTCAAGTCTCGTGTGTCGACGGTGGCTGCAAAAAAACCCGCCACATACAAAAAAGGAAATATTGAAAGGACTCTCGAACAAATAATTGCAGATGTGGCCCCGGAACTAGCCTCGGGATACCTGTACTATGTGAACCCATTGTTATCCAGTGGCCACTCCCAAACAGCGTACACCGCGTTGAACAAGTTTGAAAATGTTGACCAGGTCCACTACCAGCGCCGCATATACTCTGTCGATTCAGACAAAAAATTCTACTATGTGAACGGTGATAAAATGCCCTATGACCGATGGGAGGGAAAGTCGACTATTGCGGTAGATTTCGTGGTGAGCGCGGAGGGCAGTGCAGAGGCCAGCGACGCCAAAAACGAAGAGTTTCGGCCGGCCAGCCAAAAGTTCGACCTCCCGCCAAGAACCGAGTTTATGAACCCGGTTCATGAACAAGCCTTGCTCGAGAACGACCGGCCTCTCGTCGTAGCCTTACATGGACTTGCCGGAGGTTCGTACGAGTCTTATCTCCGAGCGTTCATGTCCAGAATCACGAGAAATCACAATTTTGACGGCTTGGTGCTCAACGCACGCGGTTGCGCCAACCACACCATCACTTCGCCCCAGCTTTTCTGCGGGTTGTGGACCAACGACTTGCGATACTTGATCAACGAGCATATCCGGGTGAAATGGCCGCACAAACGCGTCTTTTTGATTGGGTTTTCGCTCGGCGGGTCTATTCTCGCCAACTACCTAGGCCAGGAGGGCTCAGACGTGTATAAAAACATCAAGGGGGCTGCAATTATGGGGTCTCCTTGGGACTTTCCCCAGGCTTCCACTGCATTGGTGGCCAACTACCTCGGGAGCACGATCTACTCCCCCAAAATGTGCCAAAATCTTCTCAGGCTCTTGAACCAACATTACGATGACTCCTTGCACATGCACGACGTGGTGGCCCGGTACAAGGCGCTGCCGGAGTCGTTCAAGCTCGAAAACTTGCGCGATTTCGACGATGCCTTTACCGCACAGTTATTTGGATTCAACTCGGCCCAAGAGTACTACCGCCACGCGTCTCCCGACCAGCGGCTTTTGAATGTACGCGTGCCCATGCTCATAGTCAACTCGTCCGATGATCCGATCGTCGGAGGAAATACTGTGCCTGTCTCTGAGGTACTTTTGAACCCTTACACGCATATCGTTCTTACCAGCATTGGCGGGCATTTGGGGTGGTTTGACTGGAAAAACGACAGATGGTACCCGGACCCACTTGCCAGGGTCTTTGCAGAATGGGATACGTGGGAGGTTGAGAGGTTGTCTGAGGAGGAACTACCCAAGGCTACACATGGCAGTTGGAAACACGACCGCATTGTGATGTGAGCAATCGAATGGAAATGTTTCGAAGGAGGGTTTATGAACAGAGAAAATGAGTAGGTTTTTTCTGGTGACAGATCTTGGTTATGAATATGATGAAAGGTGAGTCGAATATGAATGTATTAAAGGACGTGAACAGTGTGGATCGGGGACTGGCTTTTGTGCTGGTGTGAGGGAAAAGAAGGTCTTTTGATGTTTTCGTATTGCATCAGAATGTATCAGTGTCTGTGCTGTTTCTATATTTACAGTTCCCCTTCCAGTTCACACACTGGCAGTGTCGAGGCTGGTGGTATGGCAGATTATGAGATGTAATATGCAACTATTTTTTATTTATGACATGTGTGTCAGCGTTATCTCAGGCGATGTCTCGAAATCGACGAATGTGGAGGAGCCTAGTGGTTTACAAGACAAAGCATTCTTTGATAGCCTGACCTTATTATTAAAGTTAGATCTACTGATCATTTCTATCGAAATATGATTATCTAGATCGGCAAATGAAACGTCAGTGGATAAAACTGATTAAATCTCGACATTGCTTTACCTGAGGTAGTCACAGAGTTGTGGTTTCTATCGTACTACGATAATTACGATGTCTTGGCTAATAATAATAAAACCCTATTTTGCAAAGGGAGCCAGCCACGGGAGCTAAAGTGCCCTCGGTGTTTATATAATCTATTAGTAGTCAATATACTTTGCAAGGCCTTTTGCAAGTTTCAGAAATTGACTCGACGTGTGAGGATCGAGATGAAGTTGCCTTCTGA
>JAKTWD010000900.1:0-14437 GCA_030581935.1 Metschnikowia corniflorae
TAGCTTCTCATCTGACCTAAAATCTTTCTTCTTCATCTATTCGTACTCCTGATGCAGTGACCTTATCAATCAGTGGTGTCTTCTGATTTTTGGTCACCTTGGGCTCGAGCAAGCCAAAGTTTCTATGCACTTTGTACCACATCCAGGAGTTGCTGATTTTAGTTGAAAGAGAGGCAACATTTCTCATTCACTCTTCATTCGAGGCCGTGGATCATGTGCTGATTGTGAATGTTGAAAAGAAACCGCACGCCGCATGGGCTTTGAAGTACGAGCTAAGCCACCGTGCCAGCATCTGCGTTCATATGCTGCATTCTTTCAGAGCTGGGTCAGCTAATGTTTTATCACGAGCATATCGAGATCGGAATGGGATTCTACCAGGCTTAGTTTGGCTCACGATGGATCTTCCTGCTTCCAGAAGATATCATGACGCGTCCTCTGCCTCGTTCGACGACGAGCGATGGCCGACACCCGTACACCACACGGACGCGGATGAAATGGGTAACATAGATACTAAAAGGAAATCGTTTATGTAAGAGAATTTTCACATAGTTAAGTACGATGAATACATCTATGTCACCAGAAGACACCATTCATTTCGCTCGGGTTTAACCCCATCTTTGTAAACCACACTTCACGACGCTGTGGCGCTGACTTGCGCTTGTTACCCAAAAGGGTAAGCGCGCCGATGTGATCCGTGCCAGGAGCTAAAATGTAAATTTTGGCTATTTGATTGCCAGTTCCGGACCCTCTCCGCTCAATCATAGCACGTAACATTTGGGGAGAGCAGCTCTAGCCAATGCTGCTATGAAGCCTTTATTCAGGTAGAAGCCAAACCTTCGTTATAATCTCCTGTACCGCTCCAGAAAATTCCGATAATTAATAGACTACCATTTCAAATCCTGTGGTCATCCAAACTTTCAATAGCCTATTTTTTTGGATAATTGTGGTTTCCGTCACCAATTGAGAAATATGCTTATAAAGCGGCTCAATATAGAAGAACAATTTGCAGCCGATTGTGGAGTCATGTGATCGAGCCTTTTGCTCACACAGTCGCCATCACTTTTTGTTGAACTTGTGACAACTCTTGTGTTAAGTGCGTTCTCACAGGCATCTACACGATCAGTGTTTATAGATAGTTCAGCTGTCTTGGTCTGATCAGCTTAGTCTATCTTTTGGATTGTAATTCCGTCCGAGAGGAAAACTATTTACTACGCCTCATCCGCAAATTTTTCTTGCTCCCGGATGCTCGCGGTCGTGCACTGTGACCGAGAATATAATTGTTATCACGTGCTTGAAGGTTTGGATAACCAACACTTTTTGTTATTTTGCTGATTTTCAGTAACAATCGCCAATTAATTTCCAGTGAGACTTGATGAGATTAATAGCTATTTATATATGTTTATCTGATCTTCATTAATGCTATTGTAGAGCCTTTCTGTGTAACGTGTGTGTGTGCTACAGAGAGTCCTTGAACATGCTAGCCATAATTCAAGATTCAAAGATATATCAAAAACGTAAAGTCATATTTTTGCACCCAGGCTGCCATGAGTATCTCATTGGTGTTTAACTGAAGAATCCTTGAAGGTATAGTCGGACATGCGATTGGGAAATGAGATGACGTTGTGCTCCGTCTCTAATTATAGCAGAATAAGTTCCGATTTTTGATCATACTTGAGACAATGTTCTTAAAATATTTCATCCTGTTATGATGTGGGTTTCATTCATATTTCATTGTCAGATAGTGTCTGCGATTGAAGGTGTGTCATTTTGTCATGCGAGAACACTTGACTCAGAGGCCGTCTCTACAAATTTGGAAATATACCCTTAGACAGTATGGATATGTAATATCATCACATTTGAGTAAGTTCTCCTTGTAATTGATAACTTTCGATCATGTCAAACTCCGATTGAGTCGTGGTCATGTCACTTGATAATCCTGAACGCTCAACCTCACCCCATGTAAATAAATAACAGACCCAGTGAACTGCTGGCTGACTCTACTCAAAATTCTCGAATTATTAATAACACGATTCAAGTAATACTCTAAAGGAGACATATCGGAATGGACCAAAATCAATCTGACAACTCAATTCTGCCCTTTACAATGCCAACTTTGTGACTATTGAAGGACCAGGTCTGGCACGCAAGCCTCGCGAAAGGAACACGTGTGAGCAATTAAAGCGAAAAGCAAATCCAAAGCAGCACTAAAAATGATAAAGAATTTTTTACAAATTATAATACTATATGGCTTTAGCTGATTATCGCACATAATGAGTTTTGCTTGACTCAGGTTGGGAAAATGATAACTATGACGTTCGTTGACAAATTTCTGGTTTGAGGTATCTTGCTCATTCCGTCAAATTCGGGATAGTGAGCCCGTTGCGTATTTGAAAATGAGTTCCTATTACACAACTAAACAACAACTAAACAACTAGCAAACCATGAATAGGGTGACTTATATAGAATTTCTCGAAGTGCGTCTGACGGAGACATCTAGACGAGCAGAGAGGATGGTCGGGCAATCGGATGACGGATGCAGTCCACGGCCAAGGGTGAGCAATCCACGGCCAGGAATAAGCAATCTACTGGCTATCTAACAAACCGTTGATCGACCACACTCAGCTAGGAATAGCTCTTGAACCTCACTACTCTGCATCGACCGAGGTATGGAGGACCTCACACATTCAGCCAATATCGGCCGATAAGCAACTTCATGACAACAAAAGCAACTATAGAGACCTATGCTAATTCTTTTAAGCCTGATTGAGCTCTCAAAACTAAGAGTATGAAATACAATCAGAAAAATTAACCTCAGAAAACAGCCGAACTTTCTTTCACAGATGCAATGAAAGTTTTTCCATTTACATCAGTGACCATACTTATAATCCAGACCATTACTGCCTTGGTCATCTCTGAAAACAAGGTGTACACATTGCCTGTCGACTTGTCGATGGAAGATTTGAAAATCGAATCAGGCGCATACTATTGGCTCATCAATAATGAGTTCACGATCCTCGGCGGATCTATCGAGGTAGATGGCAGCTTCATAGTCACAAACCATAACAGCCTAGCATCCAATGTTACGGTCACGGGCCCCTCTTTTGAAAACAGAGGAATCGTGGAGTTTGACGCTTTGAATGCAACGTCAGTGTCCATTTACAATATTTCCACTATTCACAAATTCCACAACACCGGCGATATGTACCTAGGTGTGTCTGGAGGACATTGCGACCGTGCGCCTTTTACCATAGTCTCAGGAATTTCCTGGGTCAATACTGGCAGAATAGTTCTTGAAAAGAGCTCTGGTTCCGCTGTTGCTGTGTTAGGGCATGACACTAGCTTGGCACCATTGTATTACATGGTAAATGATGGAGCCATCTGTTTGTACAACACAAATTGGGAGCAAACTACGCATATTGCCGGAAGCGGGTGTATTATTGTGGGAGAAGGCTCAATTCTTCAGCTACAAGCCCTGATTGGAAATTTCATATTTCGTCTTCTTTCAAGCCAGACGATTTATCTTGCTTCGCTGGGCTCTCAAATGCGTTTTCTCGGCTTGACTCGAGAGTATCTCTCGACATATCCCACGTTTAAAGTCGCTGGGTTTGGTAATCACAATTCCATTACAACTGATCTCAGTTTTGCGGGATATTACTATGAAAAGGAGCTCGGGCTTTTGAGGCTCAAGTTTGATGGCCTTTATGGTTTGATTTTTGAAATTGGTATAGGCTACTCGCCGTCAAAGTTCAGCAAGAAGAGTGACGAGACCGGTACAACAATATTATATGGCGATGCTCCCCCAAACCCGATCCCACTCGTGTGCTCGTGTCAAAAGCAGTTTCCGAGTGTTTCCCAGTCAATAACTGCGAGGAGTGAAGATCCGCTGTGGGCCTGGTCTGGATAATTCTGGGATATAGCTCGCTGGAGGTGAGGGTGAGAATTCGAATGTGCGTGCTTAGTATGGTGGTGGCTATGAAACGAATCAATGATTAAAATAAATGGTCCTTGGTCTTATAATCTCCAAGTATCTAACATTTATCTTCTTCGTTCGATATTTAGTCAATGTTGCGTAATTATGTTTCTCTAGGCATCTTCCTATAGGATGTGTGACTCATTGGAACACAAAAAGTTTTAGAGTGTTATCGAACTGACTCTTACTCAAGAGCATAACGAGATAGTCGATAAAATGTCAAAATCGGTTGTGATGTCGAGCAATATTGCCTAGAGTCAAGTCCTATGCCTCAGCTGTGTTAAGCTGTGTGTGTACACCCTGAGTACGTACTGCCGGTAAAAAAACTTTTAGATCATAAAAAATCATAGCTTCCTTGTGGCTTTCTTCCTCTCTTGGGAATCTACCAAAAAGATGGGATTTAAATTTTTAAAATCTCACCCGCTGTGCTCACCGCGAATAGGCCTATAGCGTAGCGCACTTTTTCACACCCAAACATTTGGCCAAAAGCGGGCAAAATTGGTGAATTCTCGAACTTTATATTATACAAATTTAATCCAAAGCTCGAGCATATGCACTCATGCTTCAAATAATTGCTTTTCTCACCTTTTACATTTTTTTTAAACGGTTTTCGTGTTTGAGAAATTGCACTCCCAGCAAACCTACAGCTTGCTATTTGAAATTGTGCTCAGACTACAAAAGACTTGAGAAATTTGCATCGATTGTATCAGTAAAATAAGAACTGTAAAGACTGATAAAAGCGAAAGATTCTCGTCATTAAAGTTAGAAAGTGTGCCATTGGGACGTGATTGAGCTTTCGTGATATTCTATGCCCGCGAAGGCTTCTGCTGCTGATGGCCCAAGCATGCACGATTCAGATTAACCTTGCGCAACTCTGCTCACGTGACCGAGGAGGCACGAAATGTAAACAGTAAATCACGTAAAGCCTGAACTAGCATGATTTCGGGACCTCTTTGAGTAAAATGTTTATTTTTCTGGTGACACCAATCTTTATCAGTTAGAGGGTGATGTCGTTTTAACACCTGAAAGTGAATATGCTAGCAAAACTACACATAGCTGAACTGGACAAGGGAATCCCAAATGCAGCAGATGAGAGTTCATCAGATTAGCGGTCAAAAAATAAGCGCTTTTTTATGCCAAAACGGACTGCTCTATAAAGTTCGGGTTGACTTTATGTGATGAGAGATGTGAGAGTTAGCCTCACCATATGAAAACTTTGGATTCTTTCAGGTGCTTTACGGTGACATGCTGGCTCAATATCGAGACCTTTGAAATAATTATGAACTCAGTCTAAGATTATCTTGCTGCGTTCGTTTGATTGTCTGAGCCGCCGAAGCTAGCCTGTTGTGGAGAAAGCTCACACTATGACGGCCTGCTCAGTTGATAACATATTCATGGCCAGAAAATGGCGAAAGTAATGACGCAACTTGGAGTAAAAACTTAGATTAGCTGATGTCAGATTGATCTGAGCGAGCGTATTGTGAGTACTAGGAGCAATGAGTAAAGCTCGAGTAACGCTAAGACTATGTGTGGCTGTGTATTTCTAACTAAAGAATGAGAAATAGAGAACTTCCAGTATCCCCAACGTGGGATACTGGCGCTTATACAGGTGACGTGCGCGTAGGTGGCGAGATGGGGAGGCGGCGAAATGCCGATAAGGCGTGATTTGCGGGTGGCTAGGTCCTACATGACAGCTGATTGCCTATGGTAATAAACGAAAGATCTTCTTGGCTCATGTGTTGAGACGTTGGGAGAAGCACCTATAGATCTTCGCAGTTTTTTCATCAGCAAGTATGAACCATACCACTCGAGAACCCCACAGAAAGGCAGGAATGTAAAATTTAAAGCCCTTTTTATCCTTGTGGTATTAAAGGTCTGGGTCTTTCAAAAAGCCTTTCTGATTTAACCTAGACTATAGTCGCATGGCCGATATGGGTAAAGGCCCCATATCAGCGGGCGCAGTCATGTAATTCTAGAGAGCTCAGATGGAGAGTGTCAGTCTTTTTCAATGAATGAATTAATGCCTTTTGGTAGAAAGATATATAACTGATACCATACAAGTCTTCACTACTAGGTTTGTCACCTTTGAAGGCGCGCTTTTGGGTCGCAGTGGGAAGGGATCAGCTTGATACAGAATGCCGGCAAGGTCGACGAGTTTGCAAGGATTTGAGTTTAGAGTTTTTAGTAGACCGCTTGAGAATGAGTGTAACCACTGTTCATAATTCAAAATTTTTGAGATCAGTATAACACACACAGATGCTTCGAGCCCCGCGATGTGTTTCTCTGTGTCCAAGCCCATGTATGGCTACTACTTTGAGGAGGCTGACCAGGAGCAGCCACAAAGAAAACACATCTTCAAAAATTGATAGCACTATAATGAACAGCACATACACTTACAGAAGTTGAGATTCCAAGAAACAGTAGAAATATTATAATACTGCTTCTACAGAAAGCATTCTTAAGGACAGCAAATGCACGCACTCGCACGTGGAGCCAACGGTTGCAAAATTGTCGCCGGCTCCGTAAGCCCCACTGAGCCGAGCAGCGTTGATGAGTGCGGAATGCAGATTGTGTGGGTGATCCGAGATTTTTTTTCCGCGGTGATCCCGTACCGAAGGCGCGGCTCCGCGAAGCGTTCTCGAAGATTGTTGAGTGGTAAGGTCAGACGGCATAGAGGCATCGTAAGGAGCAAAGTCCGGTTCTGCATGCATCTCTATATATGTCTGATCCTTTAAGGGAAAAATCAGGAACTGATCCCCCTACAAGGACGGTCAAGTGAATAGACAGGATCGGGGAACCGTAGGTTCCACAGATCCCAATGTCTGTTCGGTCCCTAGAAATAGAACTGGCAGAAGTGGAAGGACCATTGGAGGCACTCATAGCATGCTCCAATGTAGGTGCTTCCTCTGCGTACGTTCCAATAGACTGGGGAGAACCTACAGAGACATCTATGACTGTCTCCAAGGCAGGCTCTCCATCTGCAATAGTGTCACCATTAATAATAATGGCCAGGACACAAGATCAAAAAGAATAAACAACACTAGGTATGAAATATCTAGCAAAAGGTTGCTCCGTGTATCTTCTTGTTGAGATTCAGAAAAGAATAAAAGGGAACGGCGAAAAGATTTTTCACCGGTGCTAGAGGTGGAGATTCCATACAGTACAGTTTGTGCAATGCACACCTACGTTAGTCAGCAAAAGGAATGAAGAGACTGGGTCGTATACAGTAGCGCAAGTACCATAGGTATACGACACAGTCACGTGTTCAATACTTGGGCCTTTGGGCGACATCTGCGAAAATTACAAATAACTACAAATAATTACAAATATATGAAGTTCCTGCATAGTATAGTACGACTATGCCTGCTTTTTGCCTCAATGCACTCGTTCGGCTCTCATCTACTCACGCAAATTTCGATCATAAACCATTCTCAATAGTATTTTAGAAATCAATTATGTGCTATTCGAAACTTTATTTCGGTAGATCTCTTCATCCTCCCTTGAATGGGAGAAGCTTCCCAGATCGTTATCTAATTATGGAACTTTCTTGAGCCTGAAAACATTATATTCCAGCTCGCTTAAAAGTAGACTATTTGTCGAGTTTTAAGTCTCTGCATCGCTAGATTCTGCATTTTTCAACTCTGCATCATGTCTAGAATACCAAGTCTCTGCATCGCTGAAATCGGAATCGCCAAAACCTGGTAAATTGCGTGTAGTATCCAAAGACTCTGCTTCGCTCGTGTCCCCCAAGTTTTGCCTACGACTGGTAACAAGATCTTCCACCGCGCTCGATCCTATTGAAATCTGCAAATCACCGTTTTGAGCACACTTCGTCTCGCTCGTTGTCATTGATCGTTGCTCAATTTGCCTCTCAAGGCAGTATCTTTTCCTCCCATCATCCAGGTCTGGTATGTTGACGATATCAGCAGACTTCGCTTCGCCTATACGACACGTAGGTTGCGCGGAGGTGGAGATCAGAGGTTCTAAATGATCCTGATCCTGATTATCGGCAGCTTCCGGCTGTGGTAGGGGGTCAAAGTAGACACTTACCTCGTCTGTGAAAATAGCCAACATCTTGATTGTCTGCGGTTGAAATTTGTTTCGATAACTATGCTCTTCACTTAAGAGAAAAGAGATTCCGAGGAAGAGGACATCGCCATCATGGACAATAGATCTTGGGCCATCCGGAAGACAGTAGGAAACGAGCCTTCGTTGAGTTTGTAGTACCTCCGAATCTGGTTCTTGACTTTGGCATTCTCTGGCTACAAGTACCTCCGAAGTTCGCTCTCACCGTCATGGTCATCGTCATCACCGAGCTAACTCGCGTCATAAAAAAACACGCACTTTCTGAAATCTTTAGCTCAAGTTTTTTTTCCTTCCCTTTCGCGGCCACCCCGAAAATGGAGTTTATCGGTCACTTCGCCTTTCCGTTCAGCTTCCCTCAAGCCTTTAAACTTTCATTTAAAACTATATATTATTTGTGTTAAGAATATGCTCAAGGGCCTTCTGGGTAGTTATCTATTACTTTATTAACCTCAAAGGGACTTGTCCTCCATTCTACTCTGCGCCCGGGCGGCGCTTCAAGACCTGCGGCCGCGTCGGCTACGGTCACGTGTAAGCACGTGACCTACACTTCTACAAATACACACTCTCCTGTTTAGGGCTTGCGCCCTAAACCGGCTAATACTATAACAATTTGTATTTATTTGTAATATCGCCTCTATATTACAAATACTTTTTTAATGATATTACACTTTGTAATAAACCATATTAGTAATAACTATTACTAATTATTACTAAATTTTTAATTATTACGCGCGAAAATTTTGTAATTTAACATCACTGCCCGTAGGCGAGGACAGTCTAAAGTGACGATCTTTGGCGATTCTTCTATCCGGTAAATCCTAAACATCCACTCATCTTTGTAATCAGAGCGAAAAAACATGCAAGTGAATATTATTGACGAGAAAAAGCAGCCCGAGATGCTCACCGTGAGACACACGAACTCCGAAGATAGAGTATTGACACAATTTTGCAAGTAGTATTTGTGGCTAATTAGTGTAGACAGATGCTCAATTTTGTCCTGTGAACCAGTTTGTGTTTGAAACTCTTCTTTCGATGATGTCGTTGAAATAATCAAAGGGGTCTTTCCGCGTCAAAGGTAATACAGGGTAATCACCAGCTTCCATTGCAGAGGAAGAGTTGATATCATAGTCAAACTTCTTGTGATTCTCCGCGGCTTCATGTATTATGTTGAATTCATCTCTAACCCAATCTGACCTGCAATTATCAGACAATTCAGGCTTTCCGTATGCGCTTGGTTCGAGGATGCAATTTCTGACATCCTCCTTGTCGGGAATCCAGAGGGAAAGCAGCCTATCATAATGATATCCATTGTAATTAAGCTTGGAAGTGAACGAGTCCTGTCCATATTTTCGCAGCAATATCGACAGAACGTTGTGTGGGATGTAGACGGGCGAGGATTCGAAGAGCGTTTGCCTAATTGGAAGGATCTCGTCGAGGAGTTGCCAGTTCCAGTTCTTGCAGTGAACAGGCATTGATCTGAGCCTCTCGTCCTCAGTGAATGAAGCTAGTAAAGATTTTGGTGGCTGGTCAGTAGTGTGAGCCAATACACTTATATCAATGTAAAGGCCGGTGTTGATCTCGATAAATCTTGCATCGATGAAATTACGGCCATTTCCTTGCCGTGTATATGTGGGGGCAACTTCGAAGAGATATCTTGCGTTCCCATGCTTGGGGTTTTCGGTAACAATCGTAGAATTGAATCGCTTGGAAAGCTTGTCTAATTGAGCAATAGGCATTTGAATGTCAACGTCGGTGTCCCATGGAAGGTTGACACCGTTGTATGTCCAACCGAGGAGGGAGCCGTAGTTCACCCAGGAATCTACACCGCTCGCCTCGGAGAATGTAAACCAAGCTCTCACCATATGCTGGATGACACTCTGGCGTTCTTTACTGGAAATGAACCGCTTAAAAAAAGGAAATGAAGTATGATGAGAACGACCTGCGACAACGTCCGAGTAGATCCATGGATACTTGAAGAATCTATCTGCCAGGTCAACCATCAGGTTAGAGGCTTCCAAAAACTTCAAATGGTCCTTGTCTTCTGTCAGTATCTCATCTGCAGCGAGTAACTCTTTCAAAGCCATGATCTCCTTGTTGATATCGAACACAAAGTCCTGCGGACTTATGTCAACTGATTTCCGCAAAGGCGAAAACGGAAGAAAGTTGAAGTCGTATACTTGCTTATTCATAACATCTACCCGTTGGTTCGCCGATACCAGCTTCACCAACTCTGCCAATTTGTGCTTCGATATTTTGTATGGGAGCTCTTCGAGCCCGAGCCTCTTTTTCCCGGTCACTGGAACCTCGATGTATCCGGTGTCAGTCGATACAAGAATGCGTCTGGGTATATCTTTGACACAATATAGATTTGCCATACCACGATTGATCTTTGTATTATACGACTCCATGAAGTAGGGGTTCACTTGCGAAAACTTGGTCAAGCCCAGGCCGCAGGACCCGTCAGGTTGTACTTTTCTGGATTTATCCAAATATTTGTTTCCTGGAGATAGGTCCACCCAGTCGTCCCAATGAAAATTTATCCCGCCGTTATTGGACAAAAGTCGAGCTAGCTCAAGGTCATCTGTGTCACTTAAGTGTGAGTTTAAATCGATGAAGGAAAATAGAGCATATGTGATTGCCCGTGGGTCAAAATGAAATTTTGTTTGTAGATCGATAGCCACCGCTTCAAGCAGATCATCTGATATGTGTTTGAATAAAGAGTTTATGAACGATAGTAAGAAACACAGCAGAATCACAGCTATGATGGCTAGCCTCCTCCTATAAAACTTTGTGAATGTCATGCTGGGAAAAGACGGGGCACCAAAGATGTTACTTGTGAAATGAAAGTGGGGGATACTGAAAAATGAATTCGACAATGGAAACAAAATACGTTTATGTAAAACAGAATGCTGTTGCGGCGGATCATATAGCCTTTTCGCATTAATAGCTGAGCTGCACCTGAAGTACGAGTCTCCGAAGCACGGCCGCGGATAGAATGCACGTACTGTACGTTAATTTTGGCCTGCACATATCCGGCTGTGCGCCTTTCGGGACAAGGCTTTGTTGTCATAACGCCTCCGCCCTGTTGCAAGAAAATGCCATGATACCGCAGTCGGCCTTTATTTATCTTTCTCATACTATACAAAATACGACAAAGTCTTATTAAAGTCTCTAAAAAAGCCAGTGAGACTCTCATTAAAGTCAACGCGTGTAGTGGAAAGCAACGCCAGGGAAACCTCGAATGCATTTCAACCTGCACATCATAACCGCCAGTCCCACAGTTGCGCAATATTAATTTATTGTTTCGTAATATAAGTTCTATTTCTAATTTACTAGTATTTACTACAACTATCGGTTATTCCTGGTGAACTTTCTATTCAAGAAATCAGTACATGGTCTTGTCAGGGACCGGGGACCGTCCTAGCACGAAATAGGTAGTTTCTTACAATTGGTAAAGACCACTGAAGTTATGCGGGCTGACGCATCTCCGAACAACGCGCGCCTTTGTGGCGCCGTACGCCGCACGGGCGTGTTCGCCTTTGAGGCGTGTTCGGATCGCCATTTGGGAAGTCGCCCTCACACTCGCTCTCCACATGTTGCACTCGGAAGTGCTCCTCATCTTGAATACAAGGCCTCTTTCCCGTATTCGGGAGAAGAGGCCAGTCATCATATACAGTGAAATTTGGGAAAGCCGGACGCTTTGTAAACAGGATCTCGCGTTAAATCGGAAAGCCGCACGAAAAAAAAAAGTGCGCATAGATAAGGAATTTTACTATGGGAAAAAATTTTGGATAAGGCGCGATTCTCTTTATTGGTTAAGGAGAACAATTTTTCCAGAAATCCCGCTAAAAAAAGGCTCATTTGAAGGCGAAATCGGCATGGTCAAGACCCAAAACTTCGTGAGATTGTTGCAAAAATGCACCAAAACCATTCCCCCCTGCCTCAGGTCGCGTAGCCGCGTGTTCACCCGCAATTCTGCTCGAATTTTTATAAGTGATAGATCAGATAATGGACAAGAGGAGAATCCTTAGCCAAAGACACAAAAGGAGGCTCAAAAAGAGATATATAGGCACACATTGAAGTGAAAACGCAATTTGTAAACAGCTAAAATAACATACATCACTAAGTTCCTCGCTATTCCAAATTCTCTAGTGAACATCCCCATAATGTATAGCTCTCGCGGCCATGTATGCAGAACAAATCTGTAATATGCAGTAAAACCTTGTCTAAATACCAAAATTTACTCTTTATTGGATAAGGAGTACAAAACGACGATTATGATTAGGTCCGGTTTATCCAAGTTTCACTGTATTTCAAGTGACGTTTTTGGGAGCCATCGTAATCATCATCGTAATTGTAAACCCTATTTTTTTTTTAAAATGAAACAGATATGTATTGAAGGATGCCGCTTACCTTAGGGGTATTAATAAAATATCACCTAATTGAACGCAAGTCCCACGACATTGGTTCAATCTGCAGGAAGACTTAAGCGCGCAAATTTTGTTTGTTTACATTTCTCTTTGACCTGACTGTCCACTAAAAACAAACACAGCACTTTCCTCTCGGAAGCAATTCCAAACCCATCCACATCAATTGAACTTGATTACTCATGAATACTCACTTCTTGAAATGGCCAGTCAAGCTTGCACTATTAATCTTTCCAAATTAAATCTCTCGCGAGATCTCTCTAAAGCGAAAGTTGAATTTGACACGGGAAAACAAATATGAAACATGATAATAAAGAAGTTCCGGATTGAATTGCTGAAAGAGAGAAGTACTGGAACCATTACGAAAGCCTGAAATTGAGGATTAATAAAGGTATTACCAAAAGAAACTTTTCTCGTCAAAAAAGTGGCGGGCTGGCAGTTTGGGTGTACAGTAACTATTATAAAAAAATGACCGCATCAACAGCTACAGACATCCATCTGGCGACTGAGTTGCCTTCCTCTCTGAGTGTCTTTCTCGATTCGCTAAACTAGCCGAAGAAGTGTCTGGCCAGATTCACTATTAATTTTCCATTCGTATGATTACATAACGAGATGAATCAATCAATTTTAAGGATTTCGGGGATCAAGTCGCTAAAATCACTTTGACTTAGAGACCCAATCACTTTGACTTGGAGACACAATCACGAAGTCGATTTTCCCAAAGCTTTCGACACCTCGCTTTTGACCAAAATAGTAAGAAGGATTTTGAAGGAATTGATAGAGCATGATTGTACTTGGGATCAAATGCAAGCCCAGAGGAATCAAGACGAAAATCTTCAGGCTGATGATCAGAATCAGTCAGAACTCGTGAAGATTAAATATGCGCATTTTCGCTACCGCTCGAAAGCCTTTCAAGATAATAGAACTCAGAAGCGTGATCTAGTCAATATAAGTTTGCCATTATAGGCTGATGTGATTGCAGGTCAAGGGGACTAGCTGGATTCACGTACTTATTTCCTTCTCTTGAGGATAGCTCGACACTTGTGAATCTTGATTCTCGTGGAGGTCATCATGTGTGATCGTTCTTGTTTATGACCAATTGGCAGAGCGAAGTCTTGAAGGATAACGAAACATTCTTTTTCATGGGTTCAACGTACGGTACTTGCCGCGCAATTAAAAAAGGAGAGGCGGCTTCCCTATTTACACTGGTTGTTAGTAACCAGATCACCGGAATGGGGGTTCCTGTTGCGTTCATGCTCACAAATCTGTGAAAAAACCGTTATTGCAAACTTCCGTTCGCCAATTAGACACATTTCTGGCTTTAATCCGAAGCAGGCTACTATTGATTGCTGCCAGGCGGAAATCGCAGCTCTCTTACGTGTATGGCCTTCAACCATAAGTATAGTCTTTTGCCGGTGGCACATAATGGAGGCTTTTGCCCAGAATCTCCGAATCCACGTGACAAAATCTTATTGCGGTGACTCTTCCGATGAGGAGACAGGAAAGGGCACATCAAAATTTAAGCGTGTGCTCGAAAGCAAATCCATTGAGGAGAGTCAAGAGAAACTTCAAGCTTTTTTCAGGGAATACCACAGATTTCCAAACCTGTTAGGTTACGTGCAAAACCAATGGATACAAAACATCGAATACGTCGTTGACGGAGCCTCAGAAATTTTTGTTGCTTCTGCGAGCACCAACAATTACATTGAATGATTTCATGCTCGTCTAAAACTTCATTTGTTTGAAGCGGAATAGAAAGCGGAGGCCGACACTTTGCACAGTATGCTTATCGAGAAGGTGGTGCGCTTTTTCAAAGCTCAACAGACCAGGGTACTTCGTGGGCGTGCCGACAGAAGACTCGACAAATCAGACACCCGGGCTAAGCAGAAAGCTTGTAAGATTCCCGCGGAGAAGATGGAGAAAATGATCACGTTCAATGGGCCGAGCATGTTGA
>JAKTWD010000901.1:0-14380 GCA_030581935.1 Metschnikowia corniflorae
CTTTTACAAGAGAAAACGTATAGTTGAAGAAATTTTAAACTTTTCTATCATTAACGATGCTTCAATCCTTTCGATTTGGTTAAATTGATCGAAGATTGAAAGGAAAAGATGTTGCGACTCAGAGCACGCATGGCATTCCCCATGCTCAGCCGAGTGTAGTCTAATGCGAATTAGATCAACTCGAAAACCACTAAAGAAAATGAAAAGAAAAGGCTACTTCAATAAAATTTCGGCCTTTTAATGGCGTGGAGTCATAGAAACCTCGAGACTGGATTCCAATTGTGAGGTAGTTGTTGGGCATCATGATTTATTAAGAAGTAAGGGTGCGACGCTCTTCATTCACAAGTATTCTTCAACTACGAGAATGGGATTTGAGGAATCGTACTTACATCAAAAAAAAGCATGCTTGGCATTACCCAACACTGGCGAATATGGCATTACAAAATATAAGATATGTTTGAATCCATTGCAATGCAAAACAAGGTGTTTGCTGGAATTTACAGCTTCGAACATATATCAGCAGTCCCCGAAGACGTAACGAATCGCGGGCACTGCAACTGAGATTACAGGACCATGCAGATTGCTTTGAAGAGAAAAGGCGGCACCACACGACAAGCTTGCAGCTGATGTCTCCATGTGAAACCAAGATATTCACTTCACTTAATTTTTTTTGGCAAAGCTGTTTGGTCTGAAATATTGGGGCTAAGTAATCAGATGAACCACTATATGGTGCTCCCCCAATCTTTCACCTCGGCCTTATCTTGCTTGACGCGCACCAGTTGCCGAGACGAGCCGCGCCATTCTCTCCAGCAATCAATCCCAACTATGATGGTTCGAGCGATTGACTAAAAACTCTGGCTTTTGTTTGAAAATCTTGTCGATTTTATATGGTAATATACTCTTTGTGAATTTGAAAAGCCAAACTGGCGTGCTCTCTTATTTGTGACCGTAAAGAAAGAAACAGCGTCATGCCGTGCCGTCTTCACATGGCCGGGGATCTCCTGCACGAAGCCCATTTTGACATACCCGTGCTGCTCCACGGCAAACAAAGGTATCTTTATCGAAAAAGGTGGCTCTAGATAAAGTCTAACCTTTTACCTTCAACATATTCACTTGAATCACTTTTATTCTCTCCACACGCGTCTCTGCGGATCCTAGCCACTGTCTTTTTCATTGCGCAGCTTATCACATATCCGCACCTTACATCATTCGCTATCGCATATATACACCGATGGATTTGCCCTTCGAAGACAAGAATTACATCAATGAAGACCACATTCACGCTTTTGCCAAGGCATTGATATGGGAGGAGCCGGACGAGCTGGAGGATGCTCTGAGTCGAGCCTCGACGGGCCTCCCACTGCCGAGACTCACCGAGGAAGATGCAATTCAACAGGAGGCTGAAATTCTCCGACTGGAGGATTTGGGATTAAATCTGGCGGGACTTTCGCCACTTCCAAATATGCTGAAACTGAGTCTTCGCTCACCTGTGCCTCTGCCACCGCGTTCCCCCTCTTCAGGGAAAGAGAAACCTGCGAAAATCATATCTAAAAGCGACTGGTTTCCCACGGGTCCCCCAAGACAGCGGAACAAGAAAGAAGCTAGGGCGTCGCCTACGGAGAGATTTACCAGCGAGTTTCGTATGTCGGCATCGTATAAAATATTTCGCTGGCCCATATTGATTCTTATTGGAAGCTGGGTACTGTTTCTTTGCCTTCTATATACATGGATCCGGGCGTATGTGGCTCTTCTGGAGTACTTCTTCACTTGGGTAGGAGAGCGCAAAAGGCTCCGAGACAAGCTCCGGCTGTCCAAGAACTATGCCGAGTGGGTGGAAAACGCAAAAGCCTTGGACGAGTTTTTGGGGCTTGACAACTGGTCTCGCAACCCGAAGTTCTCCTACTACGACTACCGCACCATTCTCAAGACGATACAGCGGCTCAAAGTGTTGCGGCACAAAAACGACGTGGCTGACTTGATGGTGATTTTACAGGGGTGCCTCCGTAAAAACTTTGCGGGTATAGAAAACAGGCAGCTCTATTCCCACCGCTACTACGGCACGAAGGACGTGGTTGAGAAGTACATCGACGAGGTTGTCAAGTCCATCGAATGTGTGGCAAACGCCTCTGGTGCACAAGTCTCGCCCAAGTTGAAGCGAAAGTTTTTCCGCGTGGTCCAGAAAAACTACGGCAAAACAGCGCTTTGCCTCAGTGGAGGTGCATGTTTTGCATACACACACTTTGGACTAGTAAAAGCTCTACTTGACAACGACCTGTTGCCGCGCATCATATCTGGAACATCGGGGGGCGGGTTGATCGCAGCTTTGACCTGCACCTATTCCGACGAAGAGTTGGGCAAGTTGCTTGTGCCGGAGTTGGCTAACAAAATCACTGCCTGCGAGGACCCTTGGTATGTGTGGATTCCGCGGTGGTGGAAGACCGGTGCTCGTTTTGACGCCGTCGACTGGGCGAGGAAATGCAATTTCTTCACCAAAGGCTCGACTACTTTCCAAGAAGCATACAACGCCACCGGAAGACAGCTCAACATATCCACCGTGCCAGCCGAGCCCAACTCACCCGTCATTTTGTGCAACACTGTCACGTCGCCAAACTGCATCATTTGGTCCTCGTTGCTCGCATCCTCGGCTGTTCCCGGCATCTTGAACCCAGTGGTGTTGATGATGAAAGACTCAAAGGACCAGGAGGTGGTGCCCTTTAGTATGGGCAACAAATGGAGGGACGGGTCCTTGCGCACGGATATCCCGGTAGAAGCCTTGAACACCTACTACAACGTGAACTTCTCCATTGTTTCGCAGGTGAACCCGCACATCTCGTTGTTTTTCTATGCACCCAAAGGAACTGTGGGCAAGCCTGTGGCGGCCGCGAGGAGAAAAACAAAACGCAATAAGTTTGCTTCGCTCCGCGGGGGCTTCTTTGCAACGGCAGGAGAACATTTGTTGAAGTTGGAAATCAAGAAGTGGCTTGAGATCATAAAGATGCTCGACTTGTTCCCCAGATGGCTGGCCCAGGACTGGTCGAACGTGTTCTTGCAAAGGTTCACCGGGACCATCACCATCTGGCCACGGATCCGGTTCACGGATTTCTTGTACATTCTCCTGGACCCCAGCGAGGCTCAAATGGAGGAGTATCTCATCAAGGGCCAGAGAAGTATGTTTCCTCGTTTGCTCTTCGTCAAACATAGACTTGCCATTGAGAGAGCCATCGAGAAAGGGCGTGATTCAACCAGGACACTGAAAGGCCAAATCAGTTTGCAACAAATATCGACGGACACCCCCTCGCCAACGGTCTCTGACGACAACACCGCTGACGATTTCAAGATCACAACCATGTTGGGCATGGACGAGGAGCAGTACTCTTCCAACTCGAGCGAAGATGAAAGTGACACGGATTCGGGCGAAGAGGATGTCGAAGCTTTGTATCTCGAAGCCCCGTTTGATGAAGTCTATGGGGAAAGCGCCGATGATCTAGATATTGAGCCAAAGACATCTTTGAGGGAGGAAAAATGATTTTTTTCAAGCTTCGCTTTTCACTGCTTTGGTGATTCTCGCGTTGAGCTTATTACAGTCACCCACCTCGCCGCCGCTAGAAAGAATTGCGTCGACATATTTGTAGACAGCTTCCATGGAAGTAGCAAGTTTAACCTTTTCGTCCTCCTTGAAGTCTGAAAGAACCCATGCTGCCATCAGATCCCGAGAAGCCTGCACAGGCTTGGGGCCGATGCCTACTCCTAGTTTGAGACCGTCGATTCCCATCGCTTGTAATTCTGCGAGGACAGATTTGATGCCACCATGAGACTCGTTTTTCTTAAATTGTTGGAGCCTCACTTTAGGCATGTCTAGTTCGAAATCATCATATACTACGATCACTACGCACTTCCCGATCCGCTCACTCGTAAGAAACTTACGAATCAGTTTTCCGGACTCGTTCATGTAGATATTCGATCGGGCAAACACAACATTGTCCATGGTAGAAGAAGAGTAGACTCCGCTTTTCACAAGTTGTTTTGCACCAAGAGCACCCATGAGCAGCTTGAGGACGTAGTGTCCCACGGAGTGCCGTGCCATTTTCCCTGGGTTTCCCACAGAAAAAAAGACGATTTGCGACATGTTAAGCGAAGGAAAAGTGTGGGGCCAACCAGGTAATTATTGGGATGAAGTTCGCGTTCTGTTTTCAACTCGAGACGTGAGACGTCTATGGACACCATTACACCAGGGCCTCCATAAGACTATCGATACGTTTTCTTGCAAATTTGGGTCTGGGATGGCAAAAGGTAAGAAAAGCAAGAGAAGCGGGAATGCAAAGAAGACCCAAGTTTCAGGTCCGGCCGACGTTTCACAATCTAATTTCCACGTTGCTGCGATAGAACTGCCTGAGACTGACGACCCGAAGGACTTGAACGCTTCAAAGGTTGATGAAGAAATTGATGGAGTTGATCCTAAGGGGCGTGAACAAAACGATAATGGCCTGTCTGGTATTACGAACGAAAAAAATGTTTCTGAGGAAATTTCAAACGACGACTCCGAGCCGAAATCACCTCTAAGTCCGGTGGAAAGCAAGTCGGAACAGTCAAGTGCACTAGACAAAGAGGAGACAATCGAAGAAACGCAAGAAATTTTTAAAATAGAGAAAACAGTTGGTGAAGGTATATTTGAGACTAAAGGTATCGACGAAAAAGAGACAGAAGAAGAGAGCGTCCACAAAGTAGAAGAAAATGCCGAAGTACTTTCATCCTCTCACATTGAGGCTACTGTTGAAGAGGATGACGACGATTTTGGTTCATTTGATGAAGCTTCTTTCGAGGAGTTTGAAGCGGCTCCAACGTCTTCCCCAGAAGTGTTAGCTTCGCTGCAAACGCCAACGTCTAAAGTCACACCGGAGTCCATCTCGCGGGCATTGGATATAATCTTCCCGCCTATTCCCCACAGAACCCCCTCAAGAACCAGTGAACTTTTGAGTCCGAAGGCAGAAGCGCATTTTCTCAAATTTTCTAGAACGCCTAGACTCCATCCGCTCAATTGGACCAAACTGAAATTAAGACACCGCCTCCTACTTCAGCTCGGCATCCCCATAAATCTAGACGAATTGACCAGCAACAGCAGTAGTGGCTCATCGCGTTTGGACTTGCCAAAAAGGCAGTCAATGACCGAAAATGATCTTGACTGGTCGAAATTTCAAATTCCCGAACTAGACACCTTGGGCCTTTCGCCCGAAGAGCGACAGGACATAGTAACTAAATCTGCCCAGATTTTCTCTACTATCGAGACGGATAACATGAGCAACACTTCTGAGCTACATTTGCAGAAGTGCCTGCCCGAAGAGCTTGATGCCAAGCTTGCACAAATGCAAGCTAATTACAACCAGTTGCTACGAATGAGCAGTATATGGCGCGGGCAGATCCAAGGCCTCAAGGCAAGTCAGGATGTGTTTGAGTCAGTGGTGCAAAGTATGGTGGGCTACAACCAGAAGGTCCAGAGAAACGAGTTATTGGAGAGTCTACGTCGGTCGGGTACCAAACGGGGAAAGAAGACATTCTAGATAAATAAGAACACGTATTGGAACGCGAATTAATGCATATTGAAAAGCAGCCCCAAGTCGTCATTCAAGTAGCCTTCGTCGTCCACATGCGACTGGAGGTTCATGTTGATGTAGGAGCTGTCGACGAAATTCGTAAACAAGTCGCCGGAAGCAAGATTGGTGCTGCTTTTGGAGAAGTTGTTATCCGGGAACGGCGTTGGAGTCTCGCCAAACACAGTACCTTTCTTCATGTCGATATCTGGCAAGAAAGGAGACTGGGCCCGCGAGGTAGGATAGCTGTTCATCGCGGTGGGGAACAACTGTGTAGGCTCGAAATTCTCCAAGAACTCATTCGCCGGAGCTTGTTTCTCGGTTACTAAGGAGATGTCCGGGAATGAGTGGTTCGAGTTCGGCGTATTGTCGGTATTGGAGTGAGTGCGCTGCGTTGCAACATCGACCGCCTCGCCACTCTTGTCCTCGTCGTCTTTCAATTTCTTCTTGTATTGACGGACGAGCTGCTCGATATCGGGAGTGTCCTTCTGATCTTTCTTGCTCTCAGTGACTCCATTGTTCAATGTGTGCGGGTTGTGATAATGACTGCCTTTGGGCGAGATAGACACCGGGGCCTCGCTTATGGAGGGGCTTGGTTGCGAAAGTACCCCTCTGACAGAGTCGTAGTGCTGGCTGGATCTTCTTTCCAGCATCTCCGCAATGATGGTGCCTCTTTCGATGACCCCCGCACGCTTGATTTTGTCGTTTGCGTACTTGTCAAAAAGCTTGAGCAACACGCTCACCACCTTCCAGTACTTGCCCAACTCCTTGAGGACTCCTTTCGAAATGAACAAGGAGTCGGACGCCGTCGAGGCGATGACTGGGTTGGTCGAGTCCACATGATAGATGAGCATGATCAACGAGCTGAACAAAATATAAACAAACATAACCGGGCAGTATTTGAGGAGGCCCTTGTCAAGCAAGATTTTCGACACGATCGAAATCATCCGTGCTGCCTGGAAGGATATACCCCAGGATGGGTACTTGTAGTTGCTAGGGTTGGTAGACGACGAGCGGGCCATGCGAAGTAAATTAGCCCTGTGGATCAAGTAAAGACGGTTGTAATACTGCGCATTGAGGAGACACGCATAAAAACTTTGCTTCGAGGGGTCGGTGAGTGAGAACTGCAACTCGGAAGGCAAGTTGTTGAACCAAATACCCATCAACATGTCGCACCGCTGGATCACAGAGAACTTGTTGATTCTCTTCATCAGCTCGGCTTTGACCGTGTATTGATGGCTGATAATAATGCCGGTGATCTCCGCAAGTTTCACCAAGTGAATAAAGTACAAAGCGTGTGTCTGATTTACCGGATATGGGGAGACTAGTCCCAGCTCGGGGTCGTCTTCAACGAAATCATTGAGTGTAAGCATGGGCGCATCGCTATCAGCGAGATCGATGGTGGTGGGCCTTCCAAAGGCAATTGCCACATTCCGATCCTTTTCGAAGAGACACCACCAGATCCGTCTCCAGATCTTTTTATCTGCTTGACTCACAGTGGAAGACGTGCTGATATCTCTGTGGAATCCAAAGCCCTGTGCAAGAGTGACACCAACTCTCGTCCAGTAATACGAGTTGCGCGTAACGTCCTCGGGGCCTTCCCAGAAGGATCCTATAAGAAGCACGGTTTGGACAATGGATACAGGATCGCTCTCGTAGTTGGTTTCGTACAACGCTTTGGCCCTGCGGAAGAATGTAAGTGAGGCCAAATCGCTCAGGCCCTTGCTGTCAAACAAAAGCGGGTTTTTTGAAACACGCGACCCACACAACAAAACCGCCTGGAGAACCATCAACGACGGGGCATCGTTCGGGTCTTTGTACTTGGCCATGAACTCTGTTCGGTTAATCACGGGTAATAGCGGGTGCACGTGCTCGAAGTACAGCTCAATCAAGTCGAGCGCCAAGTCGGCGGAAGGTAGCAAAAACGCGCCGCGCAATTTGAGGATTTCGAGTTCCACCGAGTCGAGCGACAGATTGTCTGAGTTTTCGAAAAGATCCTGCGCTAGCTCGAGGTGGTTCTGACCGACTTTTTGTGCCACGAAACTAATGCTTGAGTGGCCCACGAAAGTCACCGATTTCTTGCCATGCCCGTCCATCTCCTTCTTGTGGATCGAGGGTCGGTTTTTGTACGGCGACGTCAACGACGGCGGCACCGAAACCTGCGAAATGTTGTGAATTGGCTCAGATATTGTGGAGTTGCCATGGTTGCCAGGAAGGCTCGAAGTAGAGTTCAAGTGGCTTGCCAGAGACGCTGTCAGTTCATCAGAGCCTCTACTTGAGGGAATATGAGACGAAATCTCCAGCCCACTCGAGCGCAAATTATGTATGTTCTCTTCATGCAAGACTTCTTTCGGGGTTTCTCCAGCTACCAGTTTCGTCCTGGCTAGCTTTTCGCCCGCCGAAGACTTCTTTTTTGTTTCCGGCAACAAACATTCACACCCAAAAGTGATACAATTGGTACACGGGATGTGAATCTCGGCATCACACCGGACTTTTCGGGCCCGGCAAACCGTGCATGCTCGAGATCCTCTTGGTCGTTTGTATTTGATGGTATACGCCTTTGGCCGATCTGCTATTTTTGCAGATAAGCTCTCCTGTGTCTCTTCTTTCATTTTGAACTTTTGATGAATTGATCTGTGATTGGTGATGTTAGGCAGCAAAAATTGTATGTGCCTCGAGGTCAAGGTGAGGGTATGCTAAGGCTACTAAGGCGACGAGAAATAAAACGCCAATTGGATTTGACGTCCTATCCCAATAACTGTTCCCGATAATTTTGAGTAACCGGAATTTCAAGATTCAATGTCGGAACTTACTGCAAACCGCCCTCAATTTCCTCGCAGCTGGTTTCGCGTTGGCGAATTGTCAAAAACAATGGGGGTCGCACATCATACGTCAAGACGGATCCGGGGCGCTTTTTGACTGTACGTGCGAGCAGTCCGCCTCAGAGTAATTGCCGTAGTGGACTGCGCACGGCCTTTTTTCATGACGGGAAAGCTCGCAAATGGAGGAAGGGAACACAAATCAGATCCATGTACCCTTTATCTTTTCATGGAGTAATTTGGGAAATTACATGAGGAAGTGAAATCTTGATTGGGGACGTGAAATATATAACGTTGGCACTTGAAAATTCAGTGTTGGGTCTTCTTCGTATTCCGCTCCTATGTGGGCAATTCGCGGAACCAGAATTAGATTCGGCGTCGAAGAGGTGTTTTGCGTAAACGCGAAGCCTGCCGCAGCAAGCCACTTAAGCAGGTCTTAAGGCGACGGTATGTACGTAGAGTATGAGTGGAATCGCTCAGAATCCAAAAAGAGGGGAGCCCAGGAAATCCCGAAGAAAAGTAACCGTTTCCGTGTGTTAAAAGTCGTGTTGATTTCAATCTCAGGAGAAAAACTGAGCCGTTCTGGTATCTTGGGTCGAGTCTATGGAGTAGAGGTTGTGGTGACTCTCGCACTGTTTTTCAGCCCGTTTCGCGTCGCTTAGTCAGACAATCTACCCCACACGAGTCTTCTCGCCCAGAACAAAAGCATGTCCAGAACAAAAGCACCATACATGGAACCACCAATACATGGAACCACCGATACATGGAACCACCAATACATAAACGCATGAATGCATACCCGCTGAGGGTTTGGCTTGGTTTATTTTGCGATACGGAAAATTTGAGATATAATGGGCAAGATTTCGAGATTTGAACGAATGCTGCAAATATGTGTCCCAATCCGGCTAAACCGCTAATAAGCTATGGTACGAAATAGCCCCGATGCCTTCCAGCCAGTGTTGAGTCGCATCGTTTTTCATCGCAAATTGGCCAACGATTACAAATTGTAGCTACTATAACGACAAGCCCTTCTTTGGTAGTACAATCGTAAAATTTTACGATAAACCTACACTTTTCCGGCATATTACAAGGTGTGCACGATGTGTATTGGGCTGGCTCTGATTGGGTGGTTCCATGGAATTCAAAGTATTTAGGAACGTGGACTTTTGCAAAAATATAGTCACAATTTTCTCGTGAATGTAGAGTAATTGATGTCCTTAAGAAACGGAAGTGTCAAACACTAGCGCTGTATTTCTTCGAGATTTTTGCTCTCGCTTGTCTTGTCTAATTTATTCTGCATTCTTGAAAATCAATGGTGCGAGAATCTTCTGCCCTTCAAGCCTGGAACTTAGTATGCCTCCTGATTCAGCTTTTCGCTAGGACGAGAGCTCCAGTTGATTTCTTAAAGAGGAAAAGTATGACGATGAGAATGACGAACTTGTGTCTTATCAGAGTAAAAAGAGAGCCGAGAATCAGAGAACCCAATCACGTTTGTTTTTCTATTCTTTCTCAGATGGCCAGACACAACGATTCCAGCCCTGTCTGCGCCTTCTGAAGCATTTTTCTTCCCCATGGGCGATGTGATTACAAAGAAAAAAAAATAGCTGGCAATTAGAACAAAGATACTGGTATTACGTAAGTATCGGGCTCATTCTGTGGGCTTTGAGAAAATGTAAGGAAAGATCGCAGACCTGGGTAAAGTACTTGGGCAAAGACAGAAGTGCTGGATGAAGGGCTCTCTTAGGCAAACGGAACAGGCGTTCAAATCGGAGTTTAATGCCAGAATAATTATAATTTGTGTACAATTCATGGGCTCTATGACATTAAAGAGAGGTTCAGAGAGGCTTTGGTGCTTAGTTTTGTTGTCCATGTAGAAATTGTAAGAGACGGACAACTTTAAAACATACGAATTTTATCGTAAATCCTCAAAGTTTCTCCTTAAACAAAAAAAATCGTAAATATTACGATGTTCACGATCGTCATGGGTCTGCCATCGTAAGCCGTCGTTAACCTACGACTCAATACTGCTTCCAGCACTATACATGAGCCATATGAGAACCTTCCACATGAGACGAAATCCCAAAGTTCTCGAATGGGTCGCACAACTTTTAATGAGACATTTCATTCCATAACTTATTTCTTTGACCCTAGTTCTGGCAGGATTTGGCCCCGAAAAAGTGGATTGTCCTAGCGGTCGCCTCGATCAGAAGCTAACGGGCTTTCGCACCCAGAGGCCGAATGGTTGCAAACCGGCAAAAGACAACCGCGAAATTCTCAAAATATTTCTTGAGACCGCCGAACTCGATAAATTTAATGCTGGCTCAATTCTTGCACGAGCGGGCGTCTGATTCCGATTAGGCTAGCGTTTTTTGGCGGTGGACTCGAGGCGATGTCAAGTGGACAGGCCACGTAGCTTTAGATAGTACAGCAAAGAGGGCCGATAAAAAAGGCATGGGTGGGATCTTTCAATTTGCAGCCTCCATGTCAGAATCATCGGTTGGCAGTTGGCTCTTGGAGCACTTATCGAATTACTTTACCGGTGCATGCGATATCGTTGATAACGAAACCCCGATTTGGTACTTTTCTTACTCAATTTTGTAGCGAGATCATCACCGCTTGCACGAAACGAATAAACTCAGCAAAACCAAAACTTGCTCATAAAACTTTCTATATACATCAAAAGCGGGGCTAATTCTGACATACTGGCAATGTTGACACGGACAAACCTGCTTTTAAAGGCATCTTATATTTGACCACCATAGCTAAAAGCCATAGATTGTTCACTAAGCGGGGCGCTTTTGGTGAAATAGGTGACTTACATATCTCATGAGCTATTCTTATGAAGAAGGTGATTCTTGTATATAAGATTCTCATGAATGGGTGTGACAGCGGTTTGCCCAAACAAGTTATTGGCCGATTTAGAGATCGGATATCGTCCCTTCTTCCTCGGCTACCTCTCTAGACATGTCCATGATTATTCTACATATACCTGGCCACATTTATGCTTAAACAGTAGTATCACGGACCTTCACACACAATATTCCGACCTCACTGCTCCACCATTAACATAAAAAAATATTTTACAGTTTAATCATCCAGCAATACCCTAGCAGAAATTCCTGCTCGCAAAGTTCATTCTCTCTTCTTGCCCCCAGGCCTCGTCACAACTATTCTGCAGCGCGCATACTAATATTGCACATTTTCCTTAAATTAGTACGGGACAACTTCAACAATGCCGTCGTGGTCAAATGCTAGACAATGGGCCGCCGCATCCGCTATTCTAGCCTTCATAGGATATGAGCTATGGCACTATAATCGCCATGTAAAAGAAGACGAACCGTTATCGCTTCTACGCCCAAGAACCAAAGGCGTGGTGTCTCTCATTGGAAACACTCCGATGGTCGAGATTGAGTCTCTTTCGAAACTCACCGGTTGCAAGATTTATGCGAAACTCGAGCTCATGAACCCCGCGGGATCGGCCAAGGATCGTGTTGCCCTCGCTATTATCCGGGAGAACGAGAAATTGGGAAAACTCAAGCCGCACAATGGCGATGTCATATATGAAGGCACATCGGGCTCGACTGGAATATCTTTCACGGTCTTGGCAAACGCGTTGGGATACACTGCCCATATATGTCTCCCGTCCGATACTTCCCCCGAAAAACTACAGCTTCTACGGTCTTTGGGAGCCGAGATCGAGCCTGTGAAACCGGCCCCCATCGTAGATCCGAAACAGTACACGAATGCAGCGAGGGCGGGTGCCCAGCGGGTAAATGATGACAAGAAGAACTCAAAAAACGCCATATTCGCGGACCAGTTCGAAAACGACTTTAACTGGCGGGTCCACTACAAGACCACGGGGCCGGAGATATGGAAACAAGTGGACGGGCAACTAGATTATTTTGTCACGGGTTCCGGAACCGGTGGCACCATTGCAGGGGTCCTGAAGTATCTTAAACAGCAGAATGAGGAAATCAAGGTGGTTCTTGCAGATCCACAGGGGTCCGGGTTGGCCAACAGGGTCAATTATGGAGTCATGTACGATACTGTAGAGAAGGAGGGAATGCGTAGACGACACCAGGTTGATACCATCATTGAGGGTGTTGGGTTGAATCGGCTCACCTGGAATTTCAAGCAAGGTGAGAAAAACATCGATGAAGCTATCAGAGTCACTGATGAACAAGCACTGAAAATGGCCAAGTTCTTGTGTGTGAATGACGGTCTATTTTGGGGTCTGTCGGCAGCCGTTAACTGCGTTGCGGCGGCCAAAATAGCCTTGGAACATGGCCCAGGCAAGAAGATTGTTGTTATTGCATGCGATTCGGGCGACAGGCATCTTCTGAAGTTCTGGAGCTCGGCAATGAAGGTATCCGCGGCTGTGACGTTGGACGATATTGTAATTTAGGGATCAACCAGACTGTAAGTACAAGGAAGTACTTTTGTTTACGTTGGAAGATATAGACTATGAATTTATCAGACTGTAAAGGCAGAAGCATACTTCCATTAGCGATGGACGATATAATACATTAGGGGTGTTCCAGACTATGTAGAATAGGCATACCTTTACTTTAGCCCACATCATGAATTCAGATGTGCCAGGATTTATAGCCAAGGGCGGAATATCTTCCACGTGGAAAGGTATTATAAATTAGGGGTGTCCCAGACCATCTTTGAACAGCACATTCTTCTTCAACACCCCTGCGACAACTTCTTCTTCTTTTCCCGGAACAACTTGACCGAGCTCAAGAACGAGGCGCTGATGCCCATCCAAATCTGGATGGTGTCGAAATGGAGCTTGGCGTTAAACACCGTGTACGAGTTGAACACGATGTCCGAAAGCGTCTTATAGATGTCCAACCTGGCATTGGTGATGCGGAACTGAATGTCTTGAAGCGCTTGTGTGTCTTTGGCGTCTTCGTCTGGGTGGGGAGAATTGGCCTGGAGCGAGTTCGCGCCAAGAACCTGTCTTGAGAGAATCCGCGAGCGCTTTTTCACCTGGATGGTGATTTTCATGTCCAACTCCTGCTGGGACACGTTTTGCAAGTTGTTGTACGCGTTGTAAAGAGCAAACCACGAGTCGCAGTACCATGCATAAGCCTCGTGATGGCTCGCAAAAGATTGCAAAGACTTGTTTTTCAAGAGCTTGACTTTGTAGAGAAGCGAAATGTCGTCATTGATGCTGTAATAAAAGCCAATGGCGTCGCCCAAGGTCGCGTTGCTGAAGAATTTGTCGCTGATTTTCCACACATGGCCTTTCGTGTCCTTGTACATGTTTTGCTTGACCTTTTCGATGAGCCCGTGTAGCCTAAACGGTGATTTCCCGAACCTCAAAAGTTGTCTGTAGAGGCCCAACGCAGGAACAAACCCGGCTAGGCGCGAGCTGAACACCGAACATATGAGAATCACCAACACCTTTGCAAACGCCTGCGGGTTTTTGATGAAGTTTAAAATGAGATCCAAGATCTTGTCATTGCTGGCATATGTGTCGCTGATCAATTTGATATTGACCAGCTCGTCGCTAAGGTACGTCTGTGTTTTTCGTGCATGGTGCAATAGCAAGCGCAAAGAGTACTGGGCTAGCTTGGCCATCTTATCTTTACCCGTGAGATCGTTGAGCATTGCCCAAAGCACATCCACTGTGGACACGCTTTTTGTCGCATTCTTGGTCCTGGGAACAGGGGTCCGAATCCTGGCCGGCACCGAATTAGGTGTCATTATATACGACGGCTGGTTGATTGCGACCATTGCATCAGCTTTACTTGGAGTGAGTTCACTGCCTTTATCCAATTTGGCCGATTTTCGCGACGGCGTGGTTTCCTCTATCATTTGCGTGGCGCCTATATACGATTTCAGCGGACCTGGCGAGGGCACTATATGTTTCAAGTTGGCATGTGCTGACAGCAGTTTGGGCGGCACATTTTCATTTTCGCCCCATTCCGACGAGAGCTGAACAGGCGAAATCGGAAACTGTTTATA
>JAKTWD010000902.1:0-14365 GCA_030581935.1 Metschnikowia corniflorae
GCCCTCTTAATCTTGATATCACCTCATACATTCGCAAATTGTAGTTCATGGTATTAAAGAGCCCAATATTGAGCAGCTGTAAGTAAACTACCTTTTCGAAGAAGAGATCGATGAAGGTGGCAGACGGCGGGGTACGCCTTCTGAGTAGAACTCTGTTTGGACGTGCTTGTTCTTCGTCGTATATTTCAAAACAATTTTCTAGCGAGATGTGGTTCAAAAATGACGCGTCTATGCTTTCATGGATGATTCGTGCATCCTCAGCGGTTACAGCGACATCTTTGAGAGCTAGTGCCCGAAGGTGAAGGCGGCTTTTGGGAGCTGACCTGAAGATTTTCGATATATATTTGGGAGATTTGCCTGAGCTCCAGAAATTTGCCAAATTGTCTGTGCTTGAGTCAATCAAATTTCTACAACATCCACTCAGTGCCGAAGAGATCTGGTGCATACCCGATGATGCCGTTCGCGATAGAGCCAATGATTCAAGATTTGCAAAATTACCTGCGCACCAGCCTCCTAGCACTTCCGCTGACCCTACATTGGAAAAGTCAACGTGGCGAAGATTTGAGAACTCATGTTTGAGATTTTTGGGACTGATTCGGCAAATGTTTCCCCGCATTTCGAGCAATTTTGCAGGACAAGGAAGTAACTGAATGAGTTCTTCTTGTAGAGGGAATTGGACCAGGAACCACAGCAAGACCTGCAAATTCACGAGAGATGGGAAAACTCGCTTCAAGTATGTATGAAGCTCGAACTCTGCGATATCTGGAAAGCGGTCTTTGGCAGCAAGAACTTGGATAAATCGAGCATAGTCTGGATGGGCCATCAATGTCTCAAGGAAACGCGTCAAATTGTATAACGATCTAATGACCACCGGCTCAAAAGTAACCATGCGTGGTTCACGGCGCAAAATTGTGCGGGTTGCACTACTTTTCGGTATGTAATGTTGCTGACCAGAACCGATGATGATCGCCTGGTATATCTGATCGTGAACTGCATGATATACATCCTTGCAAGTGTAGGCGAAGCAAAGCAAGTCGTTTTGCAGAAGCAGGCAAGCAATATGTCGTATTATTTCCAAAGGCAAATCAACAGCCATTTTCTGTCAAGAAGGACGCTTGAAATAGGAGCGCTATCTTGCACGGACGCGTGAGGAAATACATGCCGTTGCGAGTGGTGGAAAATTTTGGGTGCAAATGCTCGGGCGAAATCCGGGGTCGGAGATCAACACGCATGCAAGGGAGCCATGGGACCGGAAAGGTCACGTGCGCGAGCCTCATCTGTAGTGGCACTGGCGGGTCTGCGAGCCCAGAAAAATTTCAACGGCGCCAGATTGAATCGAGCGAGTCCAGAATGCTCACGTGACAAGGCATTCATCCATTCTCAGATCTGGACGTGCGCTGCGACAACGAGGACGAGCTGCACAACCGGTGACGAATTCAAGAGGCGATGACTGGAGGGTGCAGATAAGCACTTGACAAAGGGCATCAAAAACTGTAAGACGTAAACTTGATAAAGGGATATTTGTTTGTAAAGTTGGTATGATCAGGTGACGGGCCTGCCCACGTTTCTTGGTTCGGCCAAAAAATCGCATGGCGCCACGGCACAGGTTCCTCAAAACTCCCAACGTCCAATGATGTTTGCGCAAATTTGGAGAGGGGCACATGCAGTCTTCAATATCTGCATACAACCCTGTGCTGCCACCATGCTTGCCAAGATTAGAATGAGCAAATAAACAAGAATAAAGACCCAGGACTTTTATATCTCTTGTTTGTGGCCTAACTGGTGCGTTTGTGGACGAAACCGAAGTCATGTGACCGGGCGCACCCCGTTCATTCCTTATCGGCGGGCAAGCGGACCGCGCCAGTGAGTTGCGCACTAAGCGAATTGAGAAATGGCGTCGCCAAAAGACATGCGCCCATCACACCCCCGCGGGAGCCGCTGGAGCTCGGACCCCTGCATTTGATCCCAACGCATGCTTCTGCGCCTTACAAAGAGACGCTTCTTTAATGCTACACAGATGCTATCCACGACCATTTGCGTATCAACTGAAAAGACAGAAACTTTTGGAGTAAGCCAACATTCCCAGCGCTGGTAATGCGTGGTTGCCATCACCAACGGCGATTGCATACAAATGGCGTGCATGTGCAAGAGCATACTTCCCTCCTGCATGCACTCCCACAGACAACAAGCGGCGGGCGTGTGTGTACCAGAAACCAGGCGGCATTTGGGACTCAAAAGCCCTGCCCAACTTGTACGACACAGCAGGTTGATCGGACTCCCTTGACAAACGGCTCAAATATCTTTTCAGCATTCAGTGCATCTTTTGGTACCGTTGCGTGTAAGTTTTACAAATCTCTTCAAACTCGGCCGGATCTCCGCTTTTTGTATCTCTTGCCGCCTTTGTCCAGCTTACGTTTAGTCGCCGAGCATATCACAGTGCGTGGCACGCCCCTGACAAGTGTCCAATTTCATCTGGTGACCCGATCTGACAGATCCATCTTATAAAGCTATAACCAAGATTAGGCCTTCCTGGAACTTGACGAAGCTCGCCAAATCCCTGCTGAACCCTCTTGAATTATCCGCCCCTTGATTCGCTTACACTGCGAGCAGACGTGGACCTGCATATATTAATTTACCGTATACACTCCTGCCAATTTTGGCCACTACAGCGGGAGTCAAGTCGCACCCCGGCACTCTCCTTGAATTTCCACCCAGGAACACCATCGAGCTAATAAGCAGGCCGCACTTGCCAACATCCCCTCTAGATTCCAACCGGCAGAAGCAAGAGTGCAAGACACAGTTCATGTTCAATACGAGTATATTTGATAACGCTTCGGCCACGCAAGAATCGGCCCAG
Organism: Metschnikowia corniflorae; assembly: GCA_030581935.1. Taxonomy (NCBI): domain Eukaryota; kingdom Fungi; phylum Ascomycota; class Pichiomycetes; order Serinales; family Metschnikowiaceae; genus Metschnikowia; species Metschnikowia corniflorae. The sequence continues at coordinate 2,858 of JAKTWD010000902.1, forward strand.
GGCGACGGTTTTCTAAACGTGCCCCAACCAATTGATATCACCTATCAGCGACAGCCTTCGATCTTCAACAATCACCGATTTCGGCGAGAGTCGATAGCCCATTCGCAGGGTATGGGTGGAGTCTCGTGGGGGTCTGTGACCATTGGCTCTTGGCTCAAAGATGAAGTACTCATGCAAGGCACGCATCAGCCCACACCGCAGCACCACCTGAGTCTCATCAATCCTCGAAGAGGTCTGTTTCGCTTCGTGAGCCAGACACATCCCAGCCATCCCATGGCCATGTCACCGCCAAATGCCACAAGCTATCTCCCAAAGCTAGAAGCAGATTACTGCAAGGATTATTCTTGCTGCGACCTTCTTCTCCCGACATTGCACGACCTTCTTCGGCACTACGAGGAGGCCCACATCTCCAGTTCGCCGCCACTGGACGCCAGCGCACATTTGATCAACTCGCATCATAATCGCAACAACATGAACAGCATCCACAACGTCATGGAGACCGTTTCGACGAACGACGTCTTCCTCAACAACCAGGGCCAATCTCAGCAACACCAGGGTAACATGCATGCCCCCACGGGGCACTTTAACCTACAGCATCACGCAGCCGCTCAGGGAAACTTGAATCAAACGATACTGCCCAATCTGACCATGGCGGGTGGGCAAAACTCTTCGGCAAGGCCACATGGCATATCATCACAAAACCCGGCCCAGCATGCAAATGGAGCCGCTCGTGCAAGAAACATGCTGCAGTTGGGAGAAGATGACAGTATGTACATTGACGATCCTGCTCGCCACTTGTACGTCATAGAGCATGAAGAGTTCAAACCTTTCAAGTGTCCTGTCATTGGCTGCGAGAAAACCTACAAAAATCAAAATGGGTTGAAGTACCACAGACTACATGGTCACCAGAACCAGACGCTCAAAGAGAACGAGGATGGCACCATCTCAATAATAGATCCCGAATCAAACACCCCGTTTTTGGATGGCACGGGGATGGAGAAAGACAAGCCCTACAGGTGCGAAGTGTGTGGCAAGCGGTACAAAAACTTGAACGGCTTGAAATATCACAAGGGGCACACGACGCATTGATGCTTTATTGCGCCACAAAGTTCGCTCTCGGCGGGTTCGATGGTGGACATCCCACATTCCTTTGCGCTTCTTATATGAAGCTTTGTTTTATTTGCATTTTTGTTGGTTTGCTTCTGAAATTTCTTTTACCTGTGAGGCAAATGGCTCGGGCTTTCCGGAAGCGCTCCATCTTGTTACATTATTGTTCTTTCCGGTCTGCGGTTGGTTTCAGCCGACCCCTTCCCACTATTCTTGTATACTGATATCGCCATTGAGTGTTCAATTACAAACCTGTTTTGATACAAAATAGAGGTCAAGAATAGGACAGCTCGATTTGTGCTTTCGTATCCGTCATTGTTCTCTTGCAAAACTGAATGAATGCGGGTGGGTACCTATGGGCCAGTAGAGTTCGTAAGCTCACTTCGCAACTCCGCATTAAGCTGTCGCACTGTTCTCCGCAGTCAATCAGTTGTGAACTTACCTTACTTCCAAAAAAAATTATCATCCTAAATCAGACGCCATGAGGCCACTGCTTTCCTCGGCCAAGTCGTTGCTTCGGGTTAATCTTTTTCTCACGCGACAGTTTGCCTACGTGGCGATTCTTTTTGCTGCAATTATGCTAGTGCTTTTGCCAGTGTCGGTGGTAACATACCTCAGCTTTTATAAGATGCTAATTCCGGTGGAACGCGTGCAAACACCCACAAAATTCCATGAGGCCGGGCCGGCAATGAAACTTAACCTCATAACACCTATAGACGCCTCGCACATCTTACCGTTTTTGCGGGAGAATGGGAATCTCACGTTTCTGATGCGCCTTAACCTTGATGCCATCTGCAAATACGAAACATCGTACCAGTCTCTTGCTTACACTCTCGAGCTTTCCCCCACACATAAAATTGAGGACTGGGTTTTGGTTAATTGCGATTCACGTTATATATACGTGGCGAAGAACAAGTTGGTGCCGTATAATCTTCGTTACTGGGTACCCCCTGTATTGGTGGACGTCATGAAATTGGTGCGTGTGGACCACCCATTAATTTACTTGAAGGGCCACGAGTTGCACGCAGTATTATCTAAAAGCGGTTCGTCTTTCACTTTAGACAAAGTCCTGTTTCTATTTGTCAACTCGCGCAAGACATACCTCGATTTTGTCATTGAGTGGGACGGTCTACGGTACTATCTTGTCAACTACTACTTTACAAGCTTGTTCATTGGCGCTGGTTGCTTCTGGGCTTTGAGCTCGTTTTTCTGTGTGCTCTCCGCACTTGTTTTCCTGAACAGATTTAGTGGAAGCGATCCTTTGCTTGAGAAAAAAGTGCTGTAAACTCATCTATAAAGGCTAAATAAAAAAGATATACAGGCGTGGGCTATGCCGCATTGAGAAGCTTCAGCTCCGTGAGGTTGTCGATGGGTAAAAGCGGGATTATGCGGGCAAGATACTCCGCCTCATTGAGCTCGAACGCGGGGGCGTCAGCACCGCCTTCCCCACCGGGCACCAGTATATAGTGGGCGTGGTCTGCCTCGACCTTCGCAAATAAATAGCTTTCGAACTCGTCCACCACTTGGTTCCACTCATTCAAGGCCTTCCCGAGCGTAACGAGATCCGTGGTCAGCAAAAGCCGCGTCTCGATCTCATCTCGAAAACTCCCGAGATCCTCCATATCCTCGAGCGACACGACATCCTCATCGACCTGGTACGTGTCTCGCGTGATAAAAAAGCGCGAGTAGTTGCCCGAGTTGGAATACACAGACACCAGCGGCACTCGCGGAGGTTTGGGTAGGGTTCGATACGCGGTGTTTCCATGACCCCGGCTACCGTAGAAGACGTTTCCCGAGACCCTAGATTCTTGCATCTTGAGATACTTTTGCCCGGTAAGTTCTTGGTCTAAAACGATGTCAAGCTTAAATAACGGCCTCACGATTTCAGGTGGAACCTGAACAAGCTCCGGGGGCTGGTGCGGGGCCAGTTGCGCGGAGTAAGTGGATGCCAGAGAGCTCGCAGCACGGTCCGAGACAAACGAGTCCGAATCAGATGTCACCGAGGATTCCGTTGAGTGCTCGTTGCTGCTGTCATTTGCCGCCTGCGATGACAAGCTGCCGTCGGGAATCCGCTGCGGAGGAGCCATGACAAGCGCGTCGATACCCGACGCGTTTTCTGTTGACAACAGTTTAAAAAAACGGCTTAAGGAATCGATGAGGGAGTGATTCTGGCCCGTTTTCGGCGAGAAGCTTGGGTCCAGGGTTAGCTCAGGAGTGTTAGCTGGCAGTCCGGCAGGCGAGTTGGGCAAGGATGTGCACGTGTACACGGCCTCGTCGAGAATCTCGTATGGGTGTGTTTTGCGAAGATCGCTTGGTTTCGCCAGGAGCGATACTGCCAGGAGGGATGCAGCCTCATCCAAATATGAGTACCTGCTGCCGATGGGCACGATGCCAAATCGGCGGTTGACAATTGGTGAATCGCACGAAAAGTCAAGCAACGCAAGTTGGTCCATGGCGCTTTCCTTTCCCAAAGCCTGGCACAAGCTTTCGAATACAAAGTCGGTTTTGAGCCGAATTCGGCGCGTGGCATGCACGGCGCACGCAGACTCGAATTTATTGGCGCCAATAATACGCCACACGAGTAAACGAAGGTAGTGCAGGCGCACAAGCGGGTTCCAGTGAGTGAAGAACACCCGCCACGTGTCACCGGAGGTGAGCCATATCGAGAAATTTGCCTTGAGGCTCTCGCTCCGGTCGCTGAGCCAGTTCGGGAGGTGCATGTTATCGCTCTCCGGCAACAGCGTCGGAATTCGCGCCCACACGTTGAACAAAAACGCAAAAGTACGCGTCACGAGCTGCACGTGGTGCGTGTTTGTCAAGGTGCGGTGGCAGCAGTCGAGCCAAAAGTTCCAGTCCATGTCTGCTGTGTCACACACGTGAAGTGAATATTCGTAGACCAAGTGCAACACGAGGCTCGTTCGGTGGATGTCGTACACGGCAACATTACTCGCGACCCTCACCAAAAGAGCGTCTACGATTCGCGTGACCTGGGACGAGAAAGGAAGTGGCGAAAAACTGGTGTCACGGACACTGCGAAACAACTTAGTGATAGCAGTGTAGTTACTGTCGGCCTGCTTGAACGATGAACCCGGCGATGTGCCTCTCGGTAGTCCCAAGGGGACCGAAGTACCTTTCGTGTTTGGATGACTTTGAAAGTTCGATGGGAGGGTCGGCGTTGGTGAAATTGGCACGACAGTACTGGATCCAGTCTTCACGTTGAGCCCAGTACTGGCCAGGGCCTGGTGAAGCAGGATCCTGTTCATCGATACCGACAAGATCTGGTAGATAAACGAGGCGATCACACGGAACCCGGGGAAAGCTGTGATGCTCAAAAGTGTGGTATCTTCGCCCACAAACGTATAAGCTAGGCTGAGGTAGTGGCGAAAAAACGAATTGAAGATATCGCTATCACTCGCGCACCAGCGGCGCACCCATGGCCCCGCAGGGTCGCGGATGCCTTCGACGGGGTGTTTGGGCGGGGCCACGCAGTTTATTGCTCCTCTTTTAGCCCGTTCGAGCTTACTAATGCCGTTGTAGTTGGCCAAATGGGTCACGTGACGAGGAAACACCGCCGCCGCATGGCGTACAGCGGCTGGGCTTGGGTTCGGAAGCGCCGGGGCCAGCCTGTCGAGCGTCCTCTGCTTCACGTTGAGGAGGAAAAGCAAGGCGTTGCAGACTCCCGGAAGATAAAAGAAGGCGTGCGCAAACACCTTGCCGACAAACGCAGCCACCGCCACCGGCACCACCTTGAACGCCAAAAGCCGCACTAAGGCAAAGTCAAGCGTGTCCGTGAGTAGCCGTACGTACCCCTGGGTCGCGTTCTGATCGGCGTAGAACCACTCTTTACGTGCCAATATCCGCGATACACACTCCAAGTACGCAGAACGATCGGTCGCCGAAACCTGCAGCGAACCGGTTGCCGCGAGCCCTGTTAAAAGCAGCCTCCACCAGCGCCCTAGCACCGTTGTCAGAACGCTGGCAAAACTGGCATATATCTTCAGGTGCCGGTCGAAAGTCACGTGTAGTGCCGGCAGTAGTCGTAAAAAAGGGAGCACCGCGGTGCGGAGAAGATTTGTTTTGGCAATGCCCGCCTGCTTTCCGTCAAATTTGCTCAATGTGACCTCGAGCCGCTTGTACAGCTTGAGCAAACTCTTGATCATGCGGTCGTCCTCAGCCGACTGCAGCACCGCTTTCGGCAGCAGCGGTTTTGGCACGTGATCACTCAGGGGTATATTAGCTGCCGACCCATTGGACCCCTCAGAGTTCCGGGCCAATTTAGCCATGGGCCGAGAGCCTTTGAGGAGGGTCATTGCAGGTTTTGCGGCAGTTGTAGGATCTGAGCTTGGCTTTTCGCGTGTGCTAATGCAAGATTGCTATTTGTGTCAGGGGCATGGGAGGGCGTGGAAGTGATCGAGCTGCTGTAAAAAACAAAATTTGGGCGTTCGAGAAAACAATCTTCAACTCAAACAGTGTGGGTAGGGTGTGTTTCTGTTTGCGAGCGAACGGCTATTTTTGGTGGGCCCTCAGTATTGGTAGCGCAGGCTGCTCGCGGATACACGGCTAGATAAACGGGAGTGAGGCACCGAGGTTTCGATGTGCACCACGGCGATATGCGTGTAACGAGAGCGAACTAGAAGAAAAAACGAAAGCAACGAATGCAGCAAGCCAAATACGACTATTAAGGGGATGAAGGAATAAAGTCTGGTAAGAACAACGAGATCCAAAAACAGAAATGAGAAGAGACGAGGGCGTGTTCGCTCATTGCAACGCATTCTTGCAGGTAGACGGTTGCCTGAAGTCCTAATGCGCGGAAGCTGCAAGGGTTGGTGGGTCCACCTGGGTGTGCCACTGTGTGCACGACTATGGCGTGGTGAACGCTGAGCGAAAGGGAAGGGCGTGAAACTTTGGTGAAAAGGAGATTTTAAAATGTTTGAAGATTTAAAGGGTTTAAAAGTACGCGATGGATGTGATAGAAATTTCCAGAATTTTTCGCTGTTTAAGCATAACCTTTCTTCGAATTGTGTGGGCGGACTTCACGAAATAGACTATGCCGCAGTGCGCTTAAATTGGCCAGTGAATGCCGTGCCGGTTAAAGGCCTTTCTTGCATTGTCTTGTAGGTGAATGGCTTGCTTTTTGAGTGATCTGCTTGCCTCGCCCTGGAGAGATTAGAACTTGCGGTTTTGTAAATTCAACTCGAAAATAACTTCGCACCTAGAGAATCGGGGATAGACTCCGGGGTTGTAAGATCCGGTGTTTCCGGGAAATGAGCATATTTCTTTTTGGCGTTTCTCCGGCCGTTTTGAGTTTTTGGCAGGTTGCGCTATGTGCCCTGTGCCCGCGCGGGTGCTCAATTGCATGGCTTGCCTTGTTTGAGGCGGCACATAAGGTACACAGAAAAAGAAATAGTGACAACTTCTGTTTTTCGAGAACAAGCTATTCGCTAGAAATCGACGAAAGCTTTCAGCTACACGCCGAAATGTCAGAATTTTCCAATTCCTTGGCTGTCAAAATTGCTATATACACGCGATGCGCTTCTGGGGTACTTATTCCGGTCGCACTCCAATTAAAGAAATGCAATTCATAAACAGGAATCGCGGTTTTAGCCTGGGTAGTACAACTTAATCGCTGTTTTGGGGTGACTCCAGCCCACTCTTGGCAATCTCCAATTGCTCCTTGTACTTCGAGTTGACTGCCTTCAAAACGTTAACCGTCTTCTTGTACTTTTCCACCTCGTTCGTCTTCTGCTCCAATTCCTGCTGCAAGGCTGTCTCCTTCTCTTTGCTCGATTCGGCTTGTTTCAACTCCCGCTTCAAAGCGTCCGATTCTTTTTTCGAGGCCTCCAACTGGCTCTTCAATTCCTCGAGCTCGATCGAGTTTTTCTTTTCCCCATTGCCGGGCACATTCTTCTTCTCAAGCTCTCCGGCCTTCTCCGTCAACTGCTTGATTGCATCGTCGTGCTTCTCCTGGAGGGTCTTGGCAGCTTTCTTTTGCTCGTTCAATTGGCTGTTGAGCTCATTTACTTGGTCGCGGACTTTACTAGCATCAGTCTTGGTCTCGCTCAAAGTTGTTTTGGCTACTTGGAGCTCCTTCTCCAAAGTGGCAAGAGACTGTTCCGCTTTAGTGAGCTTACTGGTCGCTTCACTCGCCTTGGACTCGAGGGACTCGTGCGATCCCTTGAGTTCCGCAAGCTCCTTCTTCAAACGCTCGATCTCTTCCTCCTTTTCCGTAGCATTGAGACTTTCCAATTCTTCAGTCTTCGCATTCAACTCTTTTTGAAGCGTTGAAGATTCTTCGGTTTTCCTCAGGACTTCTGCCTTTAGAGATACTATCTCCTGCAGCTTCTTCTCTTCCAGAGCCTCTGCCGTTTTGATTGCATCCTCCTTCTTCTTCAATTGGCTCTCAAGCTTTTCATTGGCCGCCAACTGCTCTTTGGCGTGCGCCTCGGACTGCTCAAGTTTTCTGAGGTGTTCGTCAATTTGGCTTTCGAGAGATTTCACGTTCTTCAACGCATCATCTCTAGCCCCTTCGGCATCAGTCTTAGCCTTCTTCTCATCGTCGACAGTAGTTTCAAGTTTTTTGATCTTTTGTGCCAAATCACCGCTTGAGGATTCGAGCTTGGCAATTTTTTCTTCGCCCTCCTTTCTCACGGCTTCCAAGCTTTTGATTTCTTCCTTGTTTTGGTCAACTTGACTAGTGAGAGTCTCAATCTCACCGTTCTTGTCATCGACTTTCGTTTGCAAGGCCTTGATGGATTCTTCAGCGGCTTTCAAGTCCTTCTTCAAACTCTCGATCTCCGCGTCTTTCTTGAGAGACTTTTCCAACGCCAGCTCGTAGCTTTTGGTCTTTACGTCGGCAATCTCCTTGGAAGCTTTCAATTCGTCGTCGGTCTTCTCAAGAGCCTTTTGAAATTCCGCCTTCAGCTTTTCAATGAGCTTTTCCAAGTCTCTCAGAGCTTGAGCCAGTTGTGAAATCTCGATGTCCTTTTCAGCGACGACCTTGGACAACTCGCTATTGTACTTGAACTCATAGTCCTGTTTGCACTTGGCAGCCTTCTCCTCTGCCGCCTGAACCTCCTTTTTCAATGCGTCCAAACTCTTAGCACTCTCCAATAATTGCGCATTCAAGTCAGAGCTTTCCTTTGTGGCATGGGCCAATTTCTCAGACAATGACTTGATTTCCTTTTCCAACTTGATATTTTCACCAGTCAAAAAAGACTTTTCTGCGTCGCCACTGCTCAAAAGAACAGATTTCTCATTCAAGGACTTTTCGTGCAATTGCGTTTTTTCCTTGATTTGGTCCTCGAAGTTTTTGGTGTTCACCTTCAACTCTTGCTCGAGGCTTTGAATCTTCAGACGAAGCTCCCTTGAAATGGAGTTCAACTCAGCAGTCTTATCTTGCAACAAGCGGTAAGCAAAAGCCGTGCCGAGCACACCCGTAGTGGCAATCAATTCTCTGTAAACCATGGTGAGCGCAAACAAAATCAAAGTGAAGATCGAATGATGTGGATCACGCTCGAATGAAAGAAGGAAATTCGAGGCATCATTCGGGAGCAAGACCTGTGTGCCTGATTTGCGAGTCGAGCGCGGAGATGCCACCGTGTACGCGAGGGGCTTTTCTAGGAGATTCTCTGGCCCCGAAAATAGTACGAGGCTGCTCACTCAAACATCTACTCCATCTCTCGCAATTTTCAGTTGATTATTTCATTGCATTAATATGGAAAAGGTTTTGTTTTTCTCCTTTTTGTGTTGTTTTGTTTTGTTGTTTTCTTCGCTTTTTCTGCGTAAAATCTGTTCTCCTTGGGCCTTGAAAATGCACCGTGTACTAATTGGTGAGGTGTTCTTGGATTGGAAGGCACTCGGAGACTTCTTGCTACATGCCTTCGAGTCACCTCCAATCAAATGTTGCATATATATAATGTATATGCTCTAGATCATTTAACGAAGTTTGAAGAAATTCTCGAAGAAGTATCATTTTAGCAAATGTATCTCAACTATGAAAATTTCGTAAAGCAATAAGCTTTGGTGGACGCCTAATGGTACCAGACAGCGAAGCCGTGCTCGCGTGAGAACGTTGCGGTGTGCACTCGTGTGACTTGAGGAAAATTGGAAGCTCGCGAGAGGTGACCTCAACTCGGACTTTGAAGACGTTTGAAAAATAATCACAAGAAGTTCTCCTTCGATCTTCCAGCATGAATGTCTTCTATCTTTACACCAAAACTCAAGCACAAAAGCTGTCAATGTTGTGACCTCAAGTTGTATACTCTTGAGCCTAGCAAGTCGCCGCCTGCACGCTTATCGGAGTCGAATCTGAGGCGAGCCGTTTAGGCGCAAGCGCACCCGTGCCTCTTGCACGCCGCTTAGATCTTGGCTGCGGCGATCGAATTCACTTCTGCCCCAGACAAAATCTCCACATTTCGCAAACATCTTTTATCAGTATTATCTGCAATTCGTCGACATCATGGATATAACTTCCTCGCTGGTGCACCTGAGCAGGTCACGCTCAAGATCAAGGACCAGAAATTCAACTGCAAATTCGCGGTCCACGTCTTCGTCCAGAAGGCCGTCTTTGAGTGGCTCAAAAAGGTCTCTTTCATCCAGTTCTGTCAATCGATTGGTGATCACCCCAACTACTATCGACCCTGCGAGCGAAAGAACAGTTCCAACCATAAACTTGAACTTGGATAATCTGTTGCCGCTAGACTTTTTCAAGCAGGAGCTAATTGGGCTTATCAGGGCATTGAAAATCTCAAAATGGCGCAAGGTCCATCTTTTACCTGAATACATCATCATTACCCGTATTCTGGGTGCCTTGACAAACTCCATATACAAAATCGAGTTTAAGGACAGCAACACACTCGTACAGCCCCCGCTGTTGCTCTTGAGAGTGTACGGTAAAAACGTCGACAGTCTCATTGATCGAGACTACGAGTTAGAGACCTTGATCAAACTCTCTTCCAACCGGATCGGTCCCAAGCTCTTGGGAATATTTGGAAACGGTCGCTTCGAACAGTTTCTTGAGGGCTTTGTCACCTTGGGCAAAGACGAGATCAGAGATCCTGTCATTTCGCAAATACTTGGTCGTAGAATGAAAGACTTGCACTACAATATCAAGTTGGACGAACGCGACAAACGTTTGGAGCTCCCGCAGGCCTGGATCCAAATCATGAAGTGGCTTCTGATCTTTGAAAAGAACTTGCTTCCTAATATTCCTGAGGAATCAGTACTGGAAACGTTGTTGATGCCTTGGACAAAATTCAGAGCTTTGGTGTTTTCATACCGCGAATGGCTTCTCTCCAAATACGACGAGACTGCTTTGGCGGAGAACTATCGCTTTTGCCACAATGATACTCAGTACGGCAACTTGCTCATTAAAAACACGTTCGATCCGAAGGAAGTCGTACAAAATGATGCAGATTCATCTGCCAGCAAGAAGAGGGACAATAACTTGGCAGTGATTGACTTCGAGTACTCGGGTGCTAATTTCCCGGCTTACGATATTGCTGATCATTTTTCTGAGTGGATGTCAGACTACCACGATGAGGAAAAACCGTACTTTATCCACGAGCACAGATACCCCACGCAAGCCGAGCAGCTCAATCTTCTCAAGTCATATGTGGAGTACAACCTCCAAACTCTGTCGTCGAATTTGAAAACGAAACTCCAGGCTGAAACTGAAGGGGGCGATGTAGATGCATTGGTGTCCTTCGAGGTTAAAAAGTTGTACAATGAGATCGTCTATTGGCGTGCCACGGTCCAGTTTTTCTGGCTCATTTGGGGCCTCATCCAAAGTGGCCCATCAAAAGATGATGTGGGAGAACTTCTGTCTACGTCCTCAGAAAAAGGTGTATTGAGTACCTACGAGTTTTCAACGGGTCTTGATGCCTTGAGTATTTCCCAGGATCCTGCAAATGCACTGGATGATGAAATGATTACCTCTACAGATGATGATTTCGATTATCTCAAGTACTCGCAACAAAAGGCTGCGCTCGTGGCTGGAGACATGATCTCATTTGGCTTGTTGCATATCTCCGATCTTGCGCCAGAATATCACAACATCATCAAATTTTTGGACACAAAAACGTTTGACATTTAGTTTTGGTCCTCTAGCTTACACGTTGACTGCGCGCATTAATTCAGACCACATAAGGTGCATTTTGCTTAGCTGGTTATTTAATTAGCTCCAGTAGCATACAGTCACGCTCCTCCAAGGCCCATTTTTCATCGTTCAATATGCCATTCAACGAGCTGAGATTGTCGATAGTACTAGCCAAAGAACTGGACGGGGAGACAGATATTCTTGATGCAAAGTGCCCAATGCTATTCTGGATAAATAGATTTTAGAAAACAGAGCAACGAGTTTTTCGATACACACTTACTCGAGCCAAAATTCTGTCGCTGATC
>JAKTWD010000903.1:0-14320 GCA_030581935.1 Metschnikowia corniflorae
CAAAAAAAAAAAAAAAAGATGGTGATCACGATGGCACTCAAACCCGTAATTTGGATCTTGGTGGTGATAACGCATTTTTGTCATAACGCGCAACATTGCTGCACATGGGAACTCAGTGTTGAACGCCGAGATTCCTGTGTGGTATCTTGGGCGTTAAAATTGTCTTCCAGCACATTCTTGACTCATCAGGTGTGCCTGTATGCACACCTGGATATATAAGGAAGTGAAAAGTTTTCACTCCCACACATTTATACTTTAGACAAATAAAACTGCATTTTCCCAATAAAGGGTTCACCGTACATCTAGTAAGACATCAGACAAAATAAGTTTGGAGAAGGTATATCCTACCTCCGAACATAAATTTAAACACTCAGGTGAACTAGATGCAGTGCCCCGTCTATATACACGCCTTGAATGATTTCCCGGGTGCACTTTCGACCGTACTTGCCTAAATTCCGCGCTTCATATAGACAAACTATAACCTGGAAAATTTTGCAGCCTAATCTAACGAGCGATGCGCGTACAAAGTAACATATGAAATGATTGCTCTTCTTCAGTTCAACGGAGGTTTTTTCAGGGCAATCTTGTATGATTCCCAACAAATGTAGTAGATACTATGAGGCAAAACGGTGGAGAAGTAAGGTGCTTCTTGGCTTGAAAAACAGAATTGCGTGAACCGCCACAATACCTAACTTACACCACTAATCTCTTAGATTCCCTCGCCGATTGAGCCCGATGTGAAATACAATATCACCGTTTATTTCTTGAATTGTCTCAGTTTCCTTATTCAGCTCTTTTTGTCTGCACAGGCGTACAAAAAGGTAAAGAGTACCGCACTGAGCCCAATGTAGAAAGTATAATTATAGCCAATACCAACCGTGCAAGTATATTCGAGTTGCAGCACAAACATGTCCCCGCATTTTGTGAAAAGTTCTGTGAAAAATTTTGTGTTTGTGTCGCTTCTATCATCACAAACAGCGATCGTCCCACTCTATCCAGCTCAGCCCGAACACGACTTCCTCATGACCAGGCGTGCTAAGAAATGCAATAAAGCACTGCGCAAACCCGCATTCAAAAGAATTTATCCAGATGACCCCACTTCTGATCGGCGCGATGACGAGATTTCCGGAGCGACTAACTCCGAGATATTCCATTACTCTCCTGGCTCCGCTCTCCCGAATATAAAAGAGGAGAGAACCCGGGGAAGCTTCTCGGTTGCACCACTCAATAACTACCGTATTGCTAAAGGTGGATTTGCAAGTGATAGTATTGGACACCAAAAGGATCTGACTCCTGAGACGGCTCTGCCCAAGGAATACTTTAGTTTGTGGTCGGAATCTGAAATTTCAAGAGAAGATCTGAGTGATACATGCGAGTATAGTTCGGACCTAGATTCAGAATTGTTTGAAGAGCCAACAAGTTCGGGCTCACCGGCCAAAAACATTCAGCATTTCAGGAAGAAATCAAAGACTCACAATTCAGCCTCGGGCCGTCGCCATGATAACCTTACGCCGCTTGCTAATAATAAGCAAATAATGAGAAATCCCATTGGTGGAGACAGTGTGTTGAACAGTGACCATAGGCTTGGAGGTATGGGCCATGACATGGATCAATACCCTGACAATCATACTGTTCATGCCGCTTTGGGTCAAAACGTTGATGCTGATCGTAAAAATGTGCAAAACTTGGAAACTGGCACTGAATATGGACCTGATGTGAGGGTTAAAGAGAAACGTCATAGGCACTTTCGCAATGAGCTTGCCGTGGAACCAAAATCTCGAGTACCGCTCACCATCAAAAGCAAGGTTCCCAAAGGAATGGTACTTAAGAAAGTGACGATCGAAAGTGGAGACGGATTCCCAGATTCATTCAGATATGAGCTTGTTCCGATGCAACTGAGTGATCAACCTTGTCAGTCTGATGGCATTCTGAGTCTGGAGACCGATTATGATGCAAGCCCAGCCCCCACTCTTGAAAATCTACTTGATCGTCTGAGCAGGAGATCTTCTTTTGGTGAAAATTTACCAAATGAAACCGCCCCAGAATCGTGTAACAGTGGGGCCTCAACTCAGACTATCTGGCAGTCTTCGATGCGGTTCGAAGTTGTTTCACCTCAGGCTCGCACTCTCGATAACCGAAGTAATGAGATCACTATAAACACCAATCCAGAAGTTGCGGTGAGGATCGAAGATTTTTTGAGTAGCAAGCAGTCCTTTCAACGCGCAATGAACACTCAGAGAGCGAAGAAGATAGAGACATGGGAAAGCAATTTGAATCAGTGGCGCAGGATGTGAAGATAGGTCTTACAATTGATGTTCTTTTTGGTAAATAGATTAATTTGAAATCCATTCCAGGGAAACATACAATCATTTAACGGTTAAGTTCACTGAGCGCTTTCTGAACAAAAAGCCTACCCACGACCCACCCATATACATTTCATGACTCAATAGGAATCAGAAGAAAGGGCATCTCGTATGATCCCGAGAGTTGGAGTTCACGTTCCGCAATATGATCCGCCGAAATTTTCTGGTATCCTGAGCCCCTTTAAACACCCATCCCACGCATGTATCTCACGTTCTCGTCTTCCTTGGACTCCTATCCATTGCCAGGAGCAAGAATCTTGAACATTTACCGTGCCGTTATCTGCACCCTGAATATCCGGGCCAATTCACGCAATCGTAATGTGATTGAGGAAACTCTAATTGAGAAAGCGCTGGTTGAAAAAAGTAATACTCTAGCCATGAAAGCTCTGGCTGAAAAATCTTTCATATTCCTTCAAAGTTATCTTCAAAGTGAAGATATTGTGGGATACTGACAATTCATGCTCAGTTCACTGTTTCAGTATCAATCCCAGGCTTTGAAGGATGAGGTGGTACATTTGTCGAGCAATAAAAAAGGCTGGAAGTAGCCTAAGTAAAGCAGAAGAATACACCTAGTTGTTTAATTCTGCTCGCCGAGGCTCAATGCTCAAGATTAGATGTGAACATGTTGAGACAGCCACTTATACCTGTATAACCGCGAATACACAAGTTTTCAAGGAACCATTTGAGGGTGTCCAAAGACAGCTGATAAATGCGGAAACATCGAGAGATGAGCGAGAAAAGTCATGTTCTGGTCGATAAAGCCCGGGCGGATTAAAAAAGTGACGTGAACTCGAGATTCGGGAATCTCACAATCCTTGAAAAGCTTATGCGAGCAAATCACTCGTTTCAGCCGTCTTTGGAGTTGAGAAAAGTCAAACTCAACTTCACGAACAAAAGAGTAATCACCGAGGTCAGACAGATGAAAGGAAGGTTCAGTGTTGTCTGGTGGTGAGAAGTCTCTCGCTCAAATCGCAGCTTTGCTCAGAATATGAAAAGTTCTGAACTCGAGAGCTTGTGATCCCGATATGACGTGTTGATGGATTCGGTCAGTCGGACCACTGATATCAGTCTTCAATGCATGAGCTCAGAGGCTCAGCTGCCAATCGATATTCTTAACTCCGCGATATTACCGGTGTTGGAGATCGTTACGTAAAGTCCTGAGAAGTTATTATCTTGGTAATGTCTATGAGTGCAATACTAGAACGTAATACAATTCCAGATGCCAAGCCATACGAGAGTGCTTTTTGATAACTCTTCTTGGTGAGATATATTCACCCTCCCCCAGATATCCAGGTCCAAGCGATCTCGGAAGGTTCAACAATGTCAGTGATGGACGTCATTGAAAAGATTCAAAAATGACTCAAGCCAATCGTAGTGCATTGAGTCATGAACATGTGCTTTTCGAAAAAGAGAAGATGTCTCTGTTATCATTTCGATTGTTCTGGCTTTCGCGTAAACATGAACAATTCCTGAGACGTGTACCTAAAGCGTTGAATAAGCGACAAAATTTGACTGACTGTATGTGAGGCAGATTTTTATTGGATGCTGAGCGTGTAATCTTGCCAGCTACAGTAAACTCCTGCGGCGAAATTCAAGTCGCAAAGACATACGGCCACAAAACGACCGGCTGCAACGTACTCTACGTGTCTGCTTTTAGTCATTGAGGTTCCAAAGCTGGTCTCCAATGGAATCAAGATGAAGACGGGGTTTCCTTATTTTTCCGTAAAAGACTTGGGAAATGATTGTATGTGGTATGATTGAACTGCAAACCTTCCCTTGAATTTATATTTCGATTTTGTTGCGTATCGCATACGCGGTCAAAGATGGAAAAAGAATGTCCTGGCATTGTTAAGATTGTTCAAAGACTGAGTATACTTGCCCTCTATGATCCGTCTAGTTGGCCATGTATCTGCAGGTAAAAAGCGGGGTAAAGGCGATGCAATCATGCTAAATCAAGGGGACGTAATCCGGTACATTCAACACCAGTGGAAATTTCTGTTGTTGAGGCTTCAGTGAATTTTAAAGCTTTGACTGATTCAACCACTTCTACTGAATCAACCTCCTTTGTCAACACTGTGGAATCAGTCGTGGATTCCACTGAAAAGCCAATTGATATGGACATTGATGAAGAATGGACAGTGGCTACTGAAGCCAATATCGGCACTTCAACCGAAGGTTCATCTGACTTGACTGATTTTTTCTGATTATCTCAATTTGAAGAAGTCTGTTTGGAAAGCCCATTGGAAGGCTCTTTGGCGACGCAAGATTCAGATGCGTACTTTACTCTGTCGACCAACATTATTGAACAAAAATCGGAGACATTTTTCAAAATAAACTTCTCTTTTTCGAACACCTCCAATGCCACCACAGCTGGCCGAATCCACTCGAGTTTTGTGGGATGATAAAACTACAATCTCGTTTGCCCTAAATATTCTAAAAGAGGGTGATATCAAGTGAGTTTGGGAAGAAGCACGCGATTTCAATGTGTCCCGCAGCACTCTTCATCGGAGGTGCAAAGGTTCAAGAAATTCCGTCGAAGCAGCCGAAGACGAAATAAAACTAACAAAGACTGAAGAGCATCGGTTAAGCAAATGGTCTTGCCCGGGAAGTCAATGCTATTCGCAAACTTGCAGAGTATTTGCTCGCGTCGCGTGGAACAAAAGAGAATCTGAAAGTCGGTACCAATTGTTTTTCCACATTTGTGAATTGACACCCAAATATCGACATAAAGTACTCGAGACCTTTTGAGTATCGACGCGCAAAGTGCCAAGACCCAAAGGTACTCAAAGGTTGGTTTGATCTTTTGCATAACCGATGCTTACTTATCGGTGTGTCTCCCTCTCCTTCCGCCTGTGCCGTAGGCACATGTGTCAGGTTTAGGTACACGCCTGCTTTTTGGCAGCAAGTCAAACGAAGGTCCTTCTTTCGCTTGTCGCTTTCAGCATCTTTTTGGAGGGGATCCATCTCGTGGAACGCCAAGAGAAGGTGGACAGCTTTGGTGGTGAGGGTAAGCGGAGCCTATTTATATTGGTAGATGGTACCTCTGGTTAATCGAAGTAACAAGTCTTTTTGCAATCGACAAGGCCATCTACTTGGATGCGCACAATGTGGACGAGGCAGACTTTTTGATGGGTAAGGATGCGGCAAGGAAAGTTGTATCAGGGTCTGAAATACGGGGTATACGACAAATCACTCAGAGCGGAAATCGAGAGTGAGTGGCAGCAATTGAGTGGATCAGTTCCACGGGTCTGTCATTCATCATTTTCAAAGATAAGCAAATGAGTCTTGGTATGCTGAGCTTGAAGAATACTGGCGCTCGGGAGTTAGTGCGGACGGTTGGACATCCAATGATATTGCCATATTGGCTTAAAAGGTTTCCATCATTTTGACAGAGTGTATAACGAAAGGCACTCATGGACTTCTGATACTTAAAGGACATGGTAGTCATTTGACTCCTGTGTTTGACAAAATCTTGAACTATAATAAGACAATCGCTCTATACATGCCGCCTCAAACATCTCATTTGTTGCAACCTCTTGATCTTTGCTGTTTTGGACTGTAAACAACAAATTATTACCAATTGGCCGGAGAAAGAACTGGGTTCGATATGCTTGCGGGTGACAATGTACCCATCAATATAGATGTCTTCATTGGGCTATACAAATTTGCTCGGGTAGAAGCGTTCACTGCTCGAAATGTCAGGAGTAGCTTCGAAACTGCCGGTTCAACACCACTAAATTTTCAGCGGGTGTTACCAAAGATCAACATCGAGGTAGGAAACGAGGCGTCTCCAGAAAGTCATCTGATGCAAGATCTTCTAGTCTTGCTGATCGCTCTAGTACGCCTTTTAAACACAGCTATTTAATGAGCCTTGCTTCCTCGCATTATAGGTTACCAGAAAATTGTCTTGGGGATGTGGCTGGTCCGTTGAAAGCCTCTTTTGACATACTCTTAAACTACGTGCTTTTGCAGGGGCATTTATTTGCGATAATGGCCAAAAATTCAGCGATTTTCTCGTCACTCATGCCAGGCAGAACAAGATAAGTAATAGATCGAAAAAGCGTATGATCGTCGCTAGTGACTAGTC
This sequence comes from Metschnikowia corniflorae, assembly GCA_030581935.1. Taxonomy (NCBI): domain Eukaryota; kingdom Fungi; phylum Ascomycota; class Pichiomycetes; order Serinales; family Metschnikowiaceae; genus Metschnikowia; species Metschnikowia corniflorae. The sequence goes on from JAKTWD010000903.1 coordinate 6,451, forward strand.
TAATGAGGAACTCAACAAACGCGATTCGAGCTCTCCGGGGAATGTTAATCCATTCATGGAAAATTCCGTGGACTCACAGGATAAAATTTCACAGCCACAAAAAAACTTAACACCACTTGTGGGATTTGGAAATAATGGGGCAGACAGACATGTCAAAACAAAGCTCAATTAGTATTTTTTATGTTTTAGCGTATTTTTTTTTTTAAAGAAACAGATATGTATTGAAGGATGCCGCTTACCTTAGCCGTGGGCGAAAACTATATATTCTATAGAAAACCTTAACACACTTGATTTTCCAGATGTGTACCGCACTTCCAGTTTTTTGTGTTGTCGCCCGGGTTTCGAACCGGGGTCTGAGGCGCAATAGGGTTACACCTTGACCGCTGCACCACACGAGTCAAATATATTTAAAATGAAGAAACATAAATTTTGCGAAAAATACTACTTACTTACAAGCCTGCTTCAAGGGAACAAAAAAAAAGTTCTTACCAACCAGGCATTCAAAGCTTTTTTCAAAAGCAAGAGATAAGTGAGAAGCCATGTTTTGGTCGACTCATGGGTATGGCTAAAATGCCACAGCTCAAATATTTCAAGTATCCAGAGAGAGTATACTGCATACAGAACATGAATGTACGGGGTTCAGTCACTCTCGATAGCATTCCTAGCATTTTGGCGCCGGATGAACATTCTTATCAAAGATTTACCTTCATGTAGTGTTAAAATGCAGGCGGTGACCCAAATGCCAGTGTGGTGCGAAAGCTAGTGAATTAGGTACTGGAATGATTGTCCTTATCACTACCGGTCGCGATACACTTGGTAACTATCGAGTGTAATTACTACATATAGTAATTGCAGTATTACTGCGGTAAATTTAAATCGCTTCTTACTCTCAAAACAGACAACAAGTCTTCCTGAAAGAGAAAGCCCATTAGTCTATGCTGCTTAATAATGGCAGGCTCTGGCCGGGCCGTACACCCGTACACCACGCACATAAGAGGCGACATGAAGCCCGCTGCGGCACATTTTGCAACTACATCTGATTATGCTTGGAAGGATCTCGGCGCTCAAAAACGCCCCGCGGCTTGTGCGCAGCAGCGTAAGACTGCTAGCCACGGACAGCTTGCAACAGAAATACTACAAAACCACGGTGCTTCCGAATGGATTGACGGTGGCAAGTGAAGAGATGCCGGGCACTAAAACGGCGACTGTGGGAATGTGGATAAACGCTGGGTCCCGTGCAGACAACCCCGTGAGCAGCGGAACGGCGCATTTTCTAGAACATTTAGCGTTCAAGGGCACGTCGAAGCGGTCACAGTACGGGCTAGAGCTCGAAATCGAGGATCTCGGGTCGCAAATCAATGCTTATACTTCGCGCGAAAACACCGTGTATTACACGAAATGCCTCGCGACGGATTTGGAGCAGAACGTGGATATTTTGAGCGATCTTCTCACGAGATCGAAGCTCGAGACGCGGGCGATCGAGAAGGAGCGCGCTGTAATTCTACAAGAATCGGACGAAGTAGACAAGATGTTCGACGAGGTCGTGTTTGACCACTTGCACGAGATTGTGTTCAAGAACCAGGACTTGGGGCGCACCATCCTCGGTCCGCGCGAGATAATCAGAACGATAAGCCGGGCCGATCTCGTCAACTACATCAGCACCAACTATAAGGGGGACCGCATGGCGCTCATTGGTGCTGGATGCGTCGACCACGACGAGCTTGTCGCGCATGCGCGCAAGTATTTTGGGCACATAAAGAAGAGCAAAGTGCCTTTCAAACAGCACGGAGACGACCTCCCGCTCTTCTACTCCGCCGAAAGGCGCATGCAGGACGACGCCTTGCCCGTGACCCACGTGGCGTTGGCGGTGGAAGGCGTCAGTTGGTCTGCGCCTGACTTCTTCACTTCGTCCGTCGCCAACGGCATCATCGGCTCATGGGACCGCCTGATCGGGGTCGGCGCGGACTCTCCTACCCCGCTCACCGTGACTGCAGCCATGGGCGGGCCGGGCAACACCCCGGTGGCCAACTCGTACATGGCATACACCACGTCTTACGCTGACACGGGGTTGATGGGTGTTTATTTCACCGCGGAAAGCTCCACGGATATGTCTGTTTTCGTCAACGCCGTGTTGGGCGAGTGGGCTCGCTTGAAGTCGGGCGACATCTCCGAGGCAGAGGTCGAGCGGTCGAAGGCTCAGCTCAAGGCCTCTTTGGTGTTGGCACTTGACGATTCCACGGCGATCGCCGAGGACATTGGCCGCCAGTTGGTCAACACGGGCTACCGTCTTTCGCCGGAAGAGGTATTCGAGCGTGTGGAGAATATCACCAAAGATGATGTGGTCAACTGGGCCAACTATAGGCTTAGAGATAAGCCTGTGGCGATGTGTGCGTTGGGGAATTGTGTGAGTCTTCCCTCGTTGAAGGAGTTGACGAGGGGGATGAGATGAGGCAGAGCAGAGGGGCGTAGCCCCGATGGTCTGGGTAAGACTGCTGGCTTTTGATATCAGCCATTGTTGACTCTGTTGATAATCTACACTGGTGGGTCTTTGCCCTGGCTATTGTTGACGCTTGCCATTATTGGCTCCGCTCATTATCACTGATCATTATCAGGACTGGCATTTTCAACTCGAGTCATTGCTGACTTTGGTCGGTGCTCACTCTGGTCAATTTAACTTTGGTCAATTAAACTCTGGTCGTCATCGTCGTTTTTGATTCTGGCCATTATCAACTTTGGTCGTTTTCCTGGCTTTTACTAACGCTGGTTATTGCTAACTCGGGTTATTAGCGATCCTGGCCGTACCAAGATATTCCCTTAAGACCAGTATCATTGAAACTAGTTCATTTGAGCTACTCTCCATTTGAAAGAGGACTAATGGGTGAGCAGAGCAGGTGCGCCTCGACACGCGTGATGTGACTCAAGCTGATTCTGGGCGATCCTACGCGGACTCCTTCACTGAAAAATGCATGCAAACTCTTGTGTTGACTTCTTTGTCAAGTATAAGGCTGGGAGAAATCATGGATTCTCTTGGTATGGTTGTCGCTACGTGCTTCCAAGACTGTCAACTTCGTGTACATACATGGGTTGCCATATTCCATTTAGCTGGCGCTTGAAGGTGGTAAATCTTCACTGTCAGAAATAGTGCTCTTCTCCATCTGTTCCGATTCGAAACAAACTTCACAAGCAGACCTGCATGCTTTTGCATTGACAAAGTACCTATCTGGGAATAGGAATGTGACAGGTTGATAGGATCCATGCGAGGACACGGAACCAAAATGGATTGAACTTTTGCCTGTACGCTTGTTGTGGCCTAAACCTTCAGGAAGTGTCATCACTGAATTCTTGTACATAATCGTTTCCATCGATATCTCTACCTCGGTTTAGCCCGAACCAGAAGTCATCTGATATAGAGTGGCTGAGCGCAGCTTACACAGGCGGAATATCTGTGTGTCATATTCACATACTCTAATATATATTTATATTCACATTCTTTCAAAGGTCGATCTATCTCATGCTGGTGAAAGCGTATAGTACCGACCCAAGTCCTAGACCGGTCTCTCAAATCGCTATCTATCGAATCGAGCTCAAGTGATTAGAGGAATCATGGGGGATTCCTTGGCAATCGATCAGCAGCGGGAAGAACCAAGCAGACCACCGCTTCCAAATTGACCTGAGATGCCGGAGCACTCACACTTCCAATTTCTCAAAACCAAAACTTCTAAGTTGGATCTGACATAGTCACCTGGCTGAGATTTGTGTGTAGAGCTAACTTCTTCTTCGTTTCACCAATAGCCTGCTTTTCACGACCTATAATGACCAAGTCATCAACGTGCATGCCAAGAAGAATCAAGCCTCGCGGAGTGTCCTTGTAGAGAAGACGCGGTCCGTCACACTCTGTTTGAAGTTCAAAGATACCAATGCTTTATTAAGAGTCTCATTCCACACTGAGGAGTTTGCTTCAGGCCATAGAGTGTCTTGTTCAACTTGTACACGAAGTCACGAGTCCGACTAGAGCCATCCAACGTCTGGCCACGCCTGGGTGGCTGTTTCGTGACCTCCTCCTTTAAATCACCATACAAGAATAACGTGGTGCAACCACGAGGATGCTTCTCCATTCCAATCTTAACTGTCTTGCCAGTTCTAGTCACATCTCGATGACAGCTCTGACACAGTTGCCGTTCTTTGTGTCGTCGAAGGCAGCGCTGATCTTATCCAACGAGTGAGGTGTGTTATGAACTCGTCAACCTGGTGCAGACTATTGTGGTAGCAGTAAATATTCAAACAACAACTTTGAATACTGAAGTGAGGAAAGGTTCCATGTCAACAGTAGATGAACATGGGTTAGTCGATCCTAATTGCTAGGGTAAACCTAGTTTAACTTGCCGTTATGATGGTGCAAGAAAGGGAATCTGGTATTCCAGAACTTGTAGGCGGAGAGCGGCAACGTAAATGAATGTGGTGACGTCTGCGTGAGTCCTGAAAGAAATTTTCTTTCTTTTAACGTGGTACCTCTCTGGATGCTTCAGCCAGAGATGGGGTTTCCCCATGGAATAGTCCTCCTCGGAGGATCCAGTGCACTCATGACGGTCCTTGAAGATCCACAGAAACCTCTCGCACCAAATCGTACTCATATCCCCAGCAGGTCTCCTAGGTTAACAGCCTGTAGTTGATGGAATAATGTAGATAAGGGAAGTCGGCAAAATAGATTGGTAACTTCGGGATAAAGATTGACTTTGACGAGTGGGAGCTATTGATGTCTGCCAAAGCATGGAGATGCGCCAGGTTATCTAGTCCTGAGCCATACCTGGTAACTGAGACCTACCTTTAACACCACCTAAAGCGGATCTCCAGACTCAGCCGGTCCCCCGTTGAAATGGTCTGTTGGAAATCACCTTGCTGCCGCTGCAACACCAATGATGATAAACTGTTTTGTCCTTTGTGACAGGCTTCCAAAGCTTGTCTTATTATGTCGACATTGCCCGTACAGTCAAAGAAGGACCTGCAATCAACAACCTGAGACTAGGATACTCAGTCGCTGGAGGCCAAGCCTCAACATAGTCCAGAACACAGGTATTTGAGCGAAGCCTTTCGCTACAAGCCTTGTATCTCACGTCGTCATGGCAAAGCCCAGCTACAGTTGATAGACTGCATGTTCTTTTGCAGTGGAACCAAGATGAAGATTCTATTCGCATTAAGAGCATGTATCTCCTCTTCAATGGCTTTGGTCCAGTTTGACCGAATGGGTGACATTACAGCATCGACATAATCCACTCGATTATGGCGGAGAAGGTTGTGCCGGAACTTTCGAAAGGATCCAAGAGCACGTTTCACGGGCAGATCGAGGCGATTCTCCATCAGTTGGAATTGGATTTCAAAAACACAAACCGGGCGTTGGCTTGGACCTTGTGAACTCGATGGTTCCCTCGTGGGTCAATGGTCTGGACCCTTCTTAAGCTCGAGAAGTCGTCTTTGAACGAAAGCACGCCCACCTTGACCTTCACCATGGTCCCGATGCGAACGACAACGACACGCGTGCCGCCGAAGAAAAACAGGAGCTCTCCAAAAGAGTGGAAAAGCTCGATAATCAAGACAAGCCGATGATCAAGACAAGCAGATGATATACGAACGCAGCACACGTCTTTTGGCGAAACAGCAGCAGCCAGAGGACGTGTCGGTGTTGCCCATACTAACAATCCAAGACATTCCGCGCCTTGGAGACCATTTGAGTTGGCGTTCAGCAAGATCACCGGCACCGGCGGAGATATACAGAAACGCGTGAAGAACACCAACGACCTCGTTCACGTCAACGCAAAGAAGGACATTTCCTATCGTCCGCAGAAGCTCTACAAGTACCTTCCGGTGTTCAACACCTGCTTGACCAACCTAGCAGGCACCGAGCAGACGTCTGTGAATGGGTTGGAAACCCAAAGAGGTACAAGTTTCTCTGCGAGCGCGAAATCGAACCCGCTCGACTTTTTCAAGCCAACACTCAGTTTTGTGCTTTCAGCATGGCTTTGAAAGACAACTCGCAGCACATATATGAGTTGTGGAGCGAGATTTTGCGGAGTACAAGGTTTCCCACGGACGACGACGTGGTCGATACGCTCTACACCTTGTTTATACCATTGCGGACCGTGGTCATTCATATGCGAACGCTTATGGAAACGCTCAATGAAAACTAGTAGATTGAATAATATCCATTGATCGTCTTGGTGAGCAAGATATCAGACAACCTGGCCAGGAAAAAAAGCTAATCATACTCCGGTACCGTTTGTTTGTTTATTCTTGTGGTACTCGTGTCATTCATCAGTGCAGATTCAAGAAGCGCGATTCTCGAAGCCCCGCCAACGGGACACTATTCTCTCAAAGTCTTGTCACGTTTTTGGTGAATCATAAAACTCAGTTTTTGTGATTGGTCCTAATGACCATTAGCCCAAAATCCCCACTGCGTTCCATGATAACTTTGTATAGCACGACAGCATACCTTCATTTAGACTCGAGAAAAAAGTGAACCGCACAACTAAAGCCCAAAAGAGAAGAAGCCTCTGACTTCAGTGAATCCCCTTGCGAAAGTTTGAAAAGGAGGATTCGTATTCGCTCAAAACAGAATTGAGCATACTCTCGCAATATTAATGATTATCTGCTTGCGACATCACTCAGCTATCTGTGAACTTATACAAGATATCCTCACCCATGGGGGCCAGAGGATTTTCCTGAACGCAATTCCTCTATTCAAAGACTCAAAAACTCCGAAAAAAAGGTTCTCAGGTTTCACCGAAGTAAAAAAAAATTGCTCCGGTTTGAGCTCAAAAAGTAAGCTCTCATCAGAGTTCCACCTCAACAGCTGTATAACATATCTGGCATTGCGTAGAAAACATCAATTCCACGACAAAAGGGGTTCGGGTAGCGCGTCCAATTCCGCTTGCCATAGAACTGAATCTTGAAGATAATTGAAAAGAAGATTGTTCGTGGCCCTTGAGTACTGCACTAGCTAACCGTGAGAGTTCTGCAGAACAAGAAACTTGACATTGAGTTCGACCACCTTGAAGGCCAAATCATGCCCTTGGAGGCGAGAAAAAGTGTTACTTCATTTCCGTACTAAGTTTTCAGCATACTTGAGCCATGTTTGAAGTGTTCTTCTTTCCTGTACTTTTCAGCCTGGATGGCGATATCTGAGAAATTACTCTTTTAAAAGCTCTGGTCGTCTTGGAGAAAATCAAAGCTTATTGCGTTGACGTACTTTTTCGATTCCAGCACGAATTTCTGCAATTCCATGGATATTCTTGGGATATTAATTTTGTCAAGCTCCTGCTGCAAAGTGTGCAAGTCTCGGCAAAGCACCTCCTCAACAGAGCCCTCATTTAAGTGTTCTGCGATGACACACCCTGATCCTTCTTCCCAATGGGCTGCCCTATGAACTTTACAAAAGCAGTGCGCCAATGGGATTCGCAGCAATGACTGATGAAAATGTCAACAATGCGAAATGAGCAGAGTTTGATCTCACTTTTGATCTTGATATGGATCTTGTATCATGGGAGAGCGCGGGCTAGCTTTTTATCAGTGTTGATTCGTAGTTAACGACGCCTTACGATGAGAGACCCATCACGATCGTAAACATCGTAAATATTTACGATATTCTATCGTTTACGATGAAATCGTAAATGTTTACGATAAAGTTCTTATGTTTTGAAGGTGCTCATCTTTTTCACGATTTTTTACATGTAAAAACAAAACTAAGCACTAAAGCCTTTCTGAATCTAATTTTTATGTCATGATAACCATGATTTGTACAAGAAGTTTGTTTACTCTAACCATTTGCAACATAAGTCTGATACGATCACCTGCTTCCCTTTGCTTGAACGAGCTCTTC
>JAKTWD010000904.1:0-14256 GCA_030581935.1 Metschnikowia corniflorae
CGGCGATGAACGAGCACACATACGACTTCCAGAGCGTCGGAAGCTGGAAAACCGATGAAATCTCCTCCATGGAAAAGAGCACACCTCCCATAGGCGACCCGAACGCCACGGCTACTCCTGCAGCGGCACTGGCGGTAAGAAACTCACGTGACTTCGAGGCAGAGTCTCTATAGTGGCGAAAGAGGCCCGAAACCGAGTTTCCAACACACACCGCGTAGTGCACAGAAGGCCCCTCTTTGCCCAACGATAGGCCCAGAGCTATCGCCAACGGGAGGCCCAAACTCTTGATGGCAAGCGTGGACCAGCCCAAGAACCCGTGCATCACAAACCCCGACACTATGCACTTGATCTCGGAGATCCCCGAGCCCGCGGCAAACGGCGCGTACACTTTCACCAAAGTAGCTGCGATCGCCAGAAATACCGCCAGCAAAAAGATGTATATAAGGTAGCGAAACACGCCGAATTGCAGCCACGCCTGCCAGTCCCCGCACAGCGCTTCTGCGCCGGCCAGGCTCCAGCAACAGAACGCTTTACTTAGGTAAAACTGCGACGAACAGTAGCCGAATCGAAGCGACGCTAACCACGCCGTAACCACATTCAAACAGGCGGCGATTGCGCCAATGACCACGCCGATCGCGGCAAGTATGAGCCACGTGAGCGAAGAGCCCAAGACCTGGCCCTTGGCTGTGGTTATATGTCTTTTTTTAGCGAGCCGTAGACGGTGTTCCGCCAACTCGTCGTCCATCCAGTCTACCGTCACGAAGGAATCGAATTTTTGCACCGCGCGAACGCGATTCTGGAAAAGCCACTCGCCTGTTTCCCGCAGCCGGAGACCCTGGTGCATCTGGCCGTGTGCGTGGGGTGTTTCTGGGGAAGACAGTCGATCCATGGAGTCTGCTGGGGGTGGTTTCGCAGCGGCTAATAGGAAGGCGGATCTTGGTAATCCTTTTAGGGAATTTTGTAAAAAAAAAAAATTTGACGATTTCGACAGTATCTCTATAAGGGTTCTGGGTTTTTGGGCGTATTTTGCCTCCTGGTGTGGATATCGACCGACGTTTGAATGTTTTAAACGTGGTCAGGTGATTGAAAGCAGGCAGATCTGGGCCCAGACATGTCCGTGCGGACACACCCGTACACCGCAGGTCTTGGTGAGGAAATGGGTGCAAAATTGTGCCGTATTGCACCCTTGAGGGAGTCTCTTTTGCACCCTGTCATAAGCGAATCGTGACTAGGTGCTGTGGGTTTTAAGTCATTGTGAAAAAATATGACGAGTCTAAAAAATGCTGGTGTTTGCTGAGGCAGCTGGAGATGCTTGGTATAGGCATCACGTGATCCACGACACTGGGATACTTTGGCAGTCCAGTGGCCACGTTCGAATAAAGTGACAAGGTATTGTTTAGACCGTTTGGAGAATAAGGGGCTCTTGAGTTCGAATCCAATTGACAAAAAAAAGGGGATCGACGAGGCGCAATATGGACTAGAATTATAGACTTGGCCGAAGCTGCGAAGGCTTAATTGCCCTTGTAGAAGCTTAGCCTCATTTTAGAATTCCTCCGCCAGCGGACCAATGTTTTTGTCCTACATTTTTTTTTGAAGAAATATAGGAGATCTTCATAGTACTTATTGTATTCTGATATATGAATCCTTCGCTCAGAGATCTATTCTTGCACTAATAACCCCTCTACTTTCCATGATGAGTTCTTACTGGAACAAACACAACGTTTCGTAGTTCTTGGAGCAAGAAGATTGAGCTTGATGAAAAATCACTGCTCAACTACCACTCTTCATCTGCGTTGAGCGGCTCTTGGAGCTCACACTCGGCAATGCTGATCGATGCAAGTGACGCATATGGACTCTTGACAGGCTGGCTGGGTTTTTCCTGGTCAACGCCAAGTCTGCGTTTTTTCGAGGGTCTGATCTGGTCAAACAAGGTCCTTGAGGTCAATTCACCATTCGCCGAGCCCTTGAATCGGATATTTGCCAACTTCCGGAGCCGGTCCTCCTCAGTCCCAAATGTTTCCTTTTTACCAGTTGCCTCCAATACAGAAGGATGCAGTTCGTGGCGGGCCGAAGGCAGAATATCGGCCTCTCCATCGGCATATGTTGCCCATGCCCCTAGGCTATGTGCAAAACGCGAGCTGCCCTTCAAAATGTGCATCAAGTGTAATGAGCGGACGGGTTTTTGGTGGGCAGAAGTCTCCAAATGAAGCACCTCCGAGGGCCCACTGGAAAGACAGGATTCTCTAACCTGCAACACGGTTTCGGACACGAGATCGGTGCCTGTAGTGTGTATAATATGCGGCGAGTTCATAGGAGCCGCCAAAAAGTAAGGTCGACGCGAGGAAATGTGGGCCTGGGCGGGGGCAGATTTTCTGCCCGAGTTCGGGGTGAGGTCGAGCACCTGGATCCGGATGAGAATAAGGGGAAACGTGGGGTGCGTGCACACATAGATGTACGACATGAAGAGTCGGCCAAGCTGGGCGGCGAGTTGGTCCAAGAACATTTTGGGATTCAAGGACATCGCCACCTCGTGTCCCCACGCGTTTTTAACCGTCAGCAGTATCCAGAGATACGAGTTGGGATTGTCCACTATAAGCTGGCGGTCGATTTGCGCCAACTGAAGGAGATCGAGGCCCTGCGGATCACTTGAAGGGCACAGATTTTAGTCGGTCCTTCTTACTTGCCGCATGCAATTAGCATTCAGCAAGGTTCCATGTGAGCCAGTGGAGAACGGGAATGAAGCTTGCCTTGATAATAGTTACTTGAATTGGCATTATAGATCGCGTTCAAGAAAGCAGCTTTGACTCACCAAACAGAGCCAAATGCTGCAGAGATGCATACGAGATTAAAACTAAAATTATCTGGTAATTATCAAAGTAAGCATCTCCTCAGCGATCTCACAGTGTGTAAACGGGTTGAGAGAATTGTAAGTGTTAGTAAGTAAGACTTTTATATAAATCATACTTGCGCAGGCCTTGTAAACGAATCGAACTGTTTCGTATCGAGACTACTCTCCTCGAGCACATCGCCTTGCTCCTTTATATCTTCTTCTGTGACGAATCGCTGACTGTGGGGTAAATGGCGTCAGCAAAATGAGCACACCAGATGAATGAGCATTTCACGGCGTGTCGACGATTTCGAGAGTATTTGTGTGAGTCTATCAGGTAACATTTAATGGCACAAAGTCTATATATCCTTTTTGCGCATGGTCAGCGTGGTGCCGTGGACAGTCACGCAATTCTTGAGTTTCTTGGAACAGATAGAGTTGGAATAGTTTACAATTATATGTGGCTGTTTGATGCGCAAGCTACATTGCAATATGGGACATGGAACCTCATTATATGGGCATATGGGCGATGATGCAGATTGAAACAATGACCCCACTGTAATAAACGAGGTTTGGGCGAGAATCTCCCAGGAGGAATTCATACTCAAAATGTAAGACTCCATGAGGTTCTTTCTATAGAATAGACAGTTTTGCTGGGACCAGGCTCGTCAGAAGCCGAGCCACAGCACCTCTCAATGTGATGTTTCTTCGAAAATTTATAAAAAGAAACGAAATGGCACTTTCCTCATTCCTCTCGCCCCTTTTCTGGGTCTGGACTTATTTTAACTTTCTACAATAAGTTTTCTCATCAAAGTTACAAATTCAGAAAAAACGTTTTTGGAAGTCTTGCTTTTAGGCTTTCCAAATATCCGGCTGTTATGGTTAGCAGGTTTTTTAGGGGAAAAAGCGGCCGAAATTACCAGCACGCACAAGCATTGCGAGTGAATTCCACAAAAGTAATAGAATGGCGGATCTTTGTTTATTTGAACTGAATGCTTCGATTTCTGGACGCTCTCACTTTATTTCAGAAATCTGCTTCATCCGCGCCAAACGGTTTCCGAGGCCACGTTGATGGCAGGTTTTAAGGCACAGGCAAACGAACTGCATTTAGTCTTGATATTCTAATATGGTGAACATTCTATTGCTTGAAGTATATCTTCAGGTATACAGCCGTTGGAAATTGATGCCGTGAAGAAAACTTGATAGATAGAAGAAACCAATTTCTGGCACTTTGCCAGCATCCTTAACGCGCATCCTCAAAACTGACATATCTCATATCATAGAAGGTGATTTAAGCAGGCCAGGGATCATTGAAATCCTTCGACTAGCTACTACAAATGATGTTTTATCCAAAGTTCTTGTCCGAAGGGATGTCGTACACTATATGCTTAATTGTCCTCTCACGTCTATCAACGAGCATCAATACTCCATTAATGAGCACGAAAGGCAACAGTGCGATTTGCCAAGTCACAAAAGGGAACAGATTTAAATATAGCTGGGAGGGATAGCTGCTTAGACAGAGTTTTCTCTTGTTATCAGAACGAATACACTTATGTCACCTTCAAGGCGTCCACATCAGGTATCTCGCGAGGACGCTGTAAGAAACCGATCTAGCAACAGAGCGATCGAACGATTGGCACCAATGTCAAAAACCCAGCAATGTTTGTGAGGACAAAAGTGTAATAAAAACCAGAACTCATCACAACCACCAACATCAGTGCTGTAATAGTTTTTTCCAGGTTTCGAGCCATCTGGGGAGGACAGACGGTGAGCTGATTGGGCACACTCACCGTTCAATACAACCGATCCTCGACTTTGACATCGAAAAAACTCGATTCGGTCAAAACTTTTCCCTAGTGAAAACCGGCGTAGATACACGCACGAATACAGAAATTACAAGCCGCCTCAATATCACGGATGCAATTATTCGCCCTAATTTCGCCCGCCAAACCTCGAGTAGCAACCCGAACTCTCTATACGCACTCACGGATCTCGATGATGGGGACAGAGACACCTGACTTTGTCTAGTCAGAACGCACACGAATGAATTGCAAATGGTCTCGATCGCATAGAGCTTCTCAACTGTCAATTTTGAGACACTATCACCTAAATAAGCAAAGCAGCCCTCGATACTGTCCACCTGTTACTTGTGCGAAAATCACAACATCGCCCCACCTCACGCTCACTTTCCTCCCGATAAAGCTTTCAGTCTGATATGCAGAGATCTTGTTTAATAGCAAAAGGGGGTGTATGAAGATCTGCAGTTACCGATGGGTTATGTATGTTGTGGAAGCTGGAATGTGATACACTGTAGATCACACGATGGTTGTTTCGCCAATAACAGACCCAGAATATGCTCGTATTAAGCAGGGCAAATATCTCGTGTTTGATCTACCATAATAGTCTGCCACACCAAAATCAGCCAGCCATACAGTCTGTGAAACAAATTACATTTCATATATGATTTTTCTTTAATAAGCTTGGTGAAATGCTGAACATCATTTCTCTTCTTTGGCGTGCACACTATTAGTTAGCGTTTTGGCTGCGAAAGTGCAACTTTTTCTGCGGACGCACCTGATCGAGTAATCGTGAATTGAGGTTAAATAGTGCAGGCTCAATTTTATGAAAGAGAGCGATCTATCGCTTCCTTCAATTCCTCCACAACGAACAAGACTGCTCCTGCAAGGGTGTCCCTGTATATGTACATGTGACTAAACGTATAAAATGTATTTGGCTTTCGCGAGGTTCACCCGAATTTATCAAATCGACAAAAGCGCCAGAAATGCTGGTTTGTCTTACACTTGTTTCATCTCACAGCATAGGGTCTGGAGATTGTATTGCACATATTGCGGTTCTTCTGAGGAGTCTTTTCTTCAGGCTCTTCTTTACGGTGCTGGCAGCGTAGCACATGCGATAAATGGAGAGCATTGCCTCAGAGTAAAGCTACGAAGAGCTTTCAGGCCATTCAGAGTGCATGGTCTTAAAGGAATGCAGCCACTGAGATATCCAGATCTCTTTCTCCAATGCTCACTTTGTGTTGGTATTCCTCAGCTTTGCTCTTCAAACACGGATCAATCAAACCCAGGGGAATCGAAGAGAAGAGACAAGGAGCATATTGAGCTTGTTTAGCGAGCCACTGGTGACACAAAACTCAACACAATTCCCGAAGAATCCTGATAATGGTCTGGACACACCATTCGAATCAGCGATCGGGCTCTTCCGAGCGAGCTGTCACGGTATAAGAGCTGTTTTGGGATTGTAGTTGTTTTGCGAATAAAGTTGTTTCAAGGCTATAATCGTGAAGATCGATGATTGTACAAGATATGACAAATAATATGCTCACCATGGGTTTCGACATTTTCATCTATGTCACTGCTATCTCATTACTTGAAGCCCAGGTTTTGTATGCCCACTCTGCTCTCTTCGTTTTGGTAAATGCCTGCTTATTCCAGACTCAGATTACGTATGGGGTGAGCAAATTTTTGTAGAGGCTGTTCCAGAAGATCTGATAGCATGCGTTCAACGGATATGTATATGATCGACAGTGTTCGGATGATACCAGATGCGTGACTCCGTAGGTCTTTTAAAGACTCTGTCAGCAAGTAAGCTTATTGATGTACCGTAGCCACGTTGCCAGAGCCGTGACAAATAAGGAGCGACAAAAGCACGCTAGTACACGCTGGTGCATGTTTTGCCCCCAACACGACTTCAGATTGCAGCCATTGTATAAGTGCTTTCAAGGCTCATCAAAAAGAGTTATGGTTGGGGTTTATTCACGAAGAAACAACTCTTGGGCGTAACCACAGAAGAGCTTGACATTATTAAAAGCGATTCATTGGAGTAACCACTCATTGCGGAGCCTCACAGTGGACACGTTCATCAACAGCTTTTGCAAAGCAGACATCATGGTGAAGATGTAGATGATTCTTGTCCACCTGGAATGACGGATCATCAATCTGACGAAATCGTAGATCTCGTTGTTGATGACGACTTTCAGTCTTCAGATGACTCGCTGCCAGAAACACTTAAGTCCAATAGTCATTTGGACGAAAATGAAGTGACACAAACCGCCACTGACGCTGAAATGGAGATTGTGTGTGAGGGTTTCCTACTTGGAACACAAATTTGGGAAGAGCGTTACGAAAGAAACAACGAGCTCATTGCTCGGCTTCATGACAAAAACATCATTCGTGTTCCTATGTCTGCAAAGGAGTTTGTGAATCTCCCTGGGGAAAGCTTCATAAGCCGGACTCTTGATACCTTTCACGATTCATTGGAAGATCACAAGATGGAGAAAGAGGCAGAGAACGCTCGTGATAGCGAAGATGACTTCCAACCGCCGCCGAATACGCGTATCGCCCTTCGTGAGTTGGTATCAGGTATAGATCACGTTGTCCAATCTCTCAGAGGGAGGGACTCCGACCATCCTGGACCATCAAGGCCCGACCAAACTTGCATATCAGAGCTTCTAGGGACGGTTGATTTTGGGGTAAGATCACCCTCCTAAATGCCACAACTCAAGATATTCCATGTACACAGAGAAATATGCTGCATACATACCATAAGTTTACGTGGTTCTAGTCATTCTCGGTGGTATTCCTGGCATTCTGCCGGTGAGGAAACATTCTTACAAAGAGATGCTCCATACCCAGGCGTTGTCTCACACAGTACTTTGTGGTTCGCTCCTATTTGATTGATGATCAGATAGATCTGAAAACTATACGTCCTAGGTTAGTTTCTAATAGATTTTCATATTTGTCAAGATGAGATCTAACATGAGAACTTGACGGCTCTCGATGTATTACTCACTTCAGTCAACCGCACATGTATATTTCTATTCACGAATAGTGTCGATTCAACATCCCTCTCCATGCGATTAATTCGAACAAATTTTTTGTTGACACCTTGTGAGATAGTGCTATACAGATTCTACACTCAATGTGCATTTTCCAGTTTCAAATGTCAAGACTTGAACAGGCCGCACTTCAGGTAATCAATGTACATATGACTGCAACCCTACCGCATGAAATTGTACAAAAGGTTCTGAGAATGTAGCGGAATCACCAATCATTTGAGTTTCCGATATTTTCCACCAATTGTTCTAACATGGTGACGACTAGCTGCTCGAACCCATTGAGCGCAAGGCAATCTATGTCCAAAACACCCACAATTTTCCACCAACCACTATTGGAACAACTAGGAAACGGCCCTTTGAAGAAGTTGATACGCCATCTGTCAATTTGGAAGCCAACGCGTGCTGGTTTGTGCTTCGCCAAACGGGAAATAGTGCTATACTGCGTGCATGTATACAGATCTGCCCACGTACCGTTGTGGGAATCGGAGATTCGGTTTACAATACTAAATGCATCATTGAAGAGTAATATACGTGAGAATTGTTCTCCAGGATATCTTCGATTTAAATTATCCACATTGCAGATTTCCTCACTACTCAGTACTCCAAAAGGACTCTACATTTTGCCGTGGTAAGTCTTTCCCAGATCTGGGAACTCCAGTGATTCATGTACTCGTACTATAATCCACTCATATAAATTAGGTACAACGCTCAGTAAGGTCGGTGAGCAAGAGATCTACCTCCATACAATTTGAGAGTGTGTCACGCCTACCCTTTGGTCGTACCGTAGACCGTTGTCAGTTTCGTGGCTCTGACAAGCTGGATTGGCTCTCAATTGAAATCAAAGTATAGTCATTGCTCTTGCCTTCTGAGCATTTGCCAGAATTGAGCTTTTCTCGAAGTGGACCAGTAGTGGCATTCACGGGGCTTTGTATACTTCATGTAAACGAGTACTATCTTTGCTTCTCACGAGTTTCCGTCGCTATGTCTACTGGGTTTCCAGGAATCTCCTTATGCTTGCGTATTGCGAGTACAAATAATTAAAGCAGAATATGCCACACTAGAATGGAATGGGAGGTGGGATTCATTATGCCTTGAAATTTTTTTTAATGATGGGATGGGAGGCAGGATATGAAAATGTGTTTAGAGTTGAAGACGTAGAGTGCTCTTTGTGTTTTGGCAAAAGGCAACTGTCACTTCATGACTCAATATAACCCCCCAATATGAAGTTTCTCATTAACACTGAGCACACGTCAATATCGCAGAAAGACTTCATTCTCCAATACTCAGAAGATGTTAAACGGAGAATAATATGTTCATGGAAATCTCTGACTAGCTCCGCACTTGTCAAGCAAGGGAACTCAGATTTAGTCTCTCAAAATTGAGTAACATCCCGACGGAGCTCATTATGTCACTGTAGTACGAGGCTACGCTTTTCATTACAGCATAAACTCATGAGGTTGACTTCGTGAACAGCATAAAAGGTGAACTTGTATAGGAGAGTCCAGGATCCAAAACAGCCTTCTCGATAAGAATGGCTCTTGTAATAATTGAAGCTCCTCTTGACACCAGAAGTACCTTGTCTGTTATGATATCGTTTGACACTGGAAGATTTTGGTCAAATGAATGACAGTTTCAGGAGCAATCTGAGCTGTGCATATTTGGTATGAAATGCAAAGAAAGCACTTTACATAACTAGTTTGGAAATGATATCCGGAAAACTCCAACTCTAGCTGCACCAGCTGATGAACCCGCAATGCTCAGGGTAATAACAGAATCCACTTGACCAAAGAATATAGCGCATCATCACTTATGAGATATGCAAATTCTCAATACCTCCGCTCGTTCACCAAAACACTTTAATCGAAAAGAATTTTTAATTCCCTGGCGGACTGTAATGTACACCAGATATCTCGTAGTCATGGCCACCAGGGAAAACGAGGCTTCCGAAACACAATCTCCAAAAATCAGACGCTTTGAAGCCAAAATCAGAACCATCTGCATTATCCACTCAGCTCCGAAATCAACCAAAACAGTCTTGCTCATATCTAAAACCACTCTACTGCAATTCACACCAAGTTAACTCAACACCACCAAAACCATTACCAACACAAAAACAGACAAAGCTACAAGCAAGATACAGCTCCACCGACTCTTTTTCTTCTGGTACTCATGTGCCTTGGTCAATTCACGCGACGCTTCATGCGCATTTCCACTCATTTGCAACACGTTCTCCTCTACTGTATCTAGCTGCTCACCCTGCTGATTCACAAGCTCGCCCAAATCTTTGAATATGGAATTCACCTCACGAATGCCTTCCGCCACCTGCTCGATTTGGCGGTTTCTTTCCTCGGTCAACATGATGTGGTACTGGAGCTCGGTCTGCTCGATGGCCTCCTGATCCTCTTGGATTTGCATTTGGGTCTGCGCTTGCGGATTTCCATTTGTGGGCCCATATGAGCCTTTTCCTGGTAATAGTGGCGACAGTTCACTGACACCTGTATGTTGGTTTCTAGTGGCCGGAGCAGGCAGTTTCTTGATCTTTTCCGCAAAGTCCCGCGCGATATTCCGATAGTTTGCTTCCGTGTCGTCAAACTCCTGTATGATGCGGTCCTTCATCATGAGTTGCCGATTGGAGACCGCGAGAGCGCCGCCATCAGAGGCCAGATTGTTCATTACGGTGTTTACATCGGCAATTAACCTCCGAATCGCCAGGCCTAAAGACACAATGTTTTGCTGCGATGCAGCTAGCTTGTCCCTGAGGTGGGTGTCGTCCCTCCTGCCCCCCAAAAGTCGCCGTTCACTGTTGAAAGAAGACACAAGCAGAGCATAAGTCTGGATTTGTTGCGAGGTGTTTCTGATGATCGAGTCCAAGCTTGAATCTCCCGATTCTCCGGTCCCTGAAAGCAATCCTGCTTTATTCGGCAGCGCCGTCTGTGCCTCCAAGTCAAAATTAGCAAACGACATGGTGCCTGGCAGTATAACGGTATAAAGCTGGATTAAGGCCTATCGAAACGCGGGGCACAGGTGGGTGTGGTGCACGGGTGTATGGGGAGACACGGAGCTATGGACTCGGATTAAGTGTGGATGGATTTTAGAGAGTGGGGGAAAGTGGGGGTTGGAAGAATTTAGTGGCTTAATAAGTTGCAGCTTTCCTTTTTTGGAATTTTGGTGTTGCTTTACCGAAAGTCTATGTACTCTTCGCAACCTAAGGGTGGCACGTGACAAGAGGGAGATATCATAGTTATACATTCAATGTGTGGTGGAACGGCTTTAGTTTTTCGAGAATTGAGGTCAGATTATCAGACTGGAACCTTTCAAGCGTTCACAATCTGATGATATTCGTACTTGGTAAGCTTATCGATATTAGAATCAAAATTCAACATTCTTCAAGTAAGCCTTCAGACTCGCAACGACTGGAACACACATTACAATGGAGAGCCTGGAGGAAATCAACCCGTTCGTTGATGCCTTGGACATATCAATCGATAACCTTAGCGAGGCTCTAGAACCTGCATTGTCCCAAGGTTTAGAAGATATAATAGCCAATTGCCTGCTGCCGCAAGATAAAGTAAAGGCTTATCATTCACATCTATACACTGTGATTTCTATTCTTTTCGCGTACATAAAAGTGTTGGGAATCAAGACTGAGACCCATCCCATCATGAAAGAGCTTAATCGGATCAAAGCATCAATGAAAAATTTGAAGGCTATCGAAGCTTCTCTTACAGCGAAAAGCGACTCAAATAAAAAGTCCATGGAGGCAGCGAACCAGTTTCTCCAACGAACCTTAGGGACCACTGGTGGAGCTGCTGCTCCTGATGCCTTGAGATCTCCAGCAATCAGCTCTGCCAACTTTCAGGGAAAACATACAAAATTTCTAGAAGAGTAAGATTCACTGGAGCTGAAGGTGGTGACGAAGAGTTCTGTCCACAGCTTGTCTAAATCAGTTAGACGAAAGAAGTAGCGTTTAATAAAATGAAGGATGCATAACATAAAACTATTTATATGAACTCTTCAAAAACATGCTCCTTGTGCAAGTGCTTTGTGACAACAGCGGAGATCTCCATCAACATGTGCGGGAATTTTTGATTGAAATAAGCATAGAAGCCAGATGGCAAAGGGCTCATCTGCCTCTGTAGCTCAGGCGGCATGTCATTGTAGTGGTGGTATTTGTTTCTCAATGCTCGTAACAAGTCCATCACTTTTTCTGTGTGGTACTTGCGGTATTTTCCCAAATTGTCTGTGAAGTCCGAGTCAAATCTGGAGAGCCAGTCACCCTTATGGACCTTCAAGCTGATCTCCTCCAACGTAAGTAGAAGATCACTAGGCGGGTCCCTTCGTTCAATCTCAAATCGATCACTTACTTTGAGTAAAAACTCAAGCTTTTTATTCGTACCCCAGAAAAACGGGTGCCTGAGAATCGCGTGCGTGTCAGGACGAAGCTTGGGATCAGAAGCATTCATCGAAGCTATCAAATCCGTAGCCTCTACATAGTCAGTAGGACAACGTCTTCTCAAGATTTTTAGGTCGCTATGGCCTTTGATTATGTTGGCCTCCCGCAAATACCTGTCGCCAGAAGGATGGAACCCGTCTGACAAAATGTAGAAGAAGACACAGCCAAGAGAAAAAATGTCGATGGCCTTAGTGAGCCTCTTTTCACTACCAAAGGATGAGATGCTCAATGCATCATCTTCTTCGGATAAAGTAGACATTCGAGCAGAATAGTTGTCTGGGCGAAGAAGTTCTGGGGTTCGCCAACCTGACGTACCGGACGCTGCGTTATGGTTGGTGGCACCAAACGATGACTGATCTGCATCGAGTTTTTTGCATAATCCGAAATCAGATATCAACAAGCGGATAGCCAGGTTGCCTGATGATTGGCTCCTTTTTGAACTCTCCCCTAGCAAGATATTTTGTGGTTTTAAATCTCTGTGCACAATTTTCTTAGAGTCTACGGTCTAAGTAGCAGACAGTGCTCCCTACGCCCCACGAACAAAAAGCTCGTAATGTATCAGAATCTACAATGTTTCTTTGCGTTCTTTTAGAAATAATCTCCTATAACGTAAATCACTCCCTTTCGCACCAAACCCTCATTTGGGTCAGCAACAACAGACGCGTCTAAAAAAAAACTTTCTTTTTTTTCGAACACCTCCAATGCCACCACAATTGGTCGATTCAACTCCAGTTTTCTGGGATAATGAAACTAGGATCTCATTTGCCCTAAAAAGTTTAAAAGAGGGTAATATAAAGTCAGTTCGCGAAGCAGCACGTATTTTCAATGTGTCCCGCAGCACTCTCCAACAGAGGGGGAAAGGCTCAAGAAATCACGTCGAAGCAGCCAAAGACCAAACAAAATTAACAAAGAATGAAGAGGAAAGTTTAGCCAAATGGATAATCTCGAAGGACTCTCGCGGTCTCGCCCCAGCAGTCAATGTTGTTCGCAAAATGGCAGATTATTTGCTCGCGTCGCGTGGAACAAAATAAAGTTTGAAAGTTGGTACCAATTGGGTTCCCAAATTTGTGAAAAGACATCCAAATCTCGGCACAAAGTACTCGAGGCCTTTGATTATCAACGGGCAAAGTGCCAAGACCCAAACGTACTAGAAGTTTGGTTTGATCTTGTGCATGACACGATGCTTGCTCATGGAATCGAGTCAAGCGATGTGTACAATGTGGACGAAACAGGCTTTTCGATGGGTTTAACTGCGGCAAGGAAAGTTGTATCAGGGTCTGAAATACGGGGGAAAAGACAATTAATTCAGAACGGTAATCGAGATTGGTGACAGAAGTTAAGTGTATCAATGCCACGGGTCTGTTTTTGCACCCATTTATCATCTCTAAAGGTAAGCAAATTTGCGAGTCTTGATTTGCTCAGCTTGAAGAAGACTGGCGCTTGGGAGTTAGTGCGAATGGTTGGACATCCAATGATATTGCTATCCGGTGGCTCGAACAGGTGTTCATTTCTCAGACAGAGTCTATAACGAAAGGCCCTCATAGACTTTTGATACTTGACGGACATGGTAGTCATTTGACACCAGAGTTGGACAAAATCTGCAATGAAAATGAAATCGCTCTATACATGCCTCCTCACACATCTCATTTGTTGCAACCTCTTGATCTTTGCTGTTTTGGACCGTTAAAGACAAAAAATCACCAGTTGGCCGGAGAAAGGACTGGGGTTGATGTGCTCGCGGGTGGCAGTGTGCGCATCAATAAAGATGACTCGATTGGACTTGCTCGGGTAGAAGCTTTCACTGCTCGAAAAGTCAGGAGCAGCTTAGAAACTACCGATGTAATACCATTCCATCTCAGCGGGTGTTATCGAAGATCAATATCGAGGGAAGAGACGAGGTGTTTCCAGAAAGTCATCTGACACCACGTAGATCTTCTAGTCTTGCTGATGATTCGAGTACGCCTTCAAAACACGACTATTTGATGAGCCTCGCTTCCTCACATTATAAATTACTAGAAAATTGTCCTGGGGATGTGGCTGGTCCGTTGAAAGCCTCTTTTGACAAACTTTTAAACTACGCGCTTTCGCAGGGTCATTCATATGCGATAATGGCCAAACAAT